>VDFB02373365.1:109726222-109819556 GCA_007258455.2 Sequoia sempervirens | reverse complement strand
ACATACAATCCTACATCAATACAAGCATACATACATACATGTGTAGATACAATCTTACATACATATAGGCATACATACAACATACAGGCACAGATACATACAAGCATACATACATACATACACGCATGCATACATACATACATACATGACACAGCAGCATACATGTACATACAAACATACAAATATATCAACATATATTCAATAGAATGGAGTTTAACATAAAGTAAGACATAATCCGAGCACATTATAACATGCTCGCATTATGTCTTGCTTGACATGTTTCCCAAAGAAACAAAAAACCATGTCAAAACTAAGATATAACGTGAGCGTGTTATAACACGCTCACTTTATATTTTTCTTTGGGAATCCCCGAGCTTTAGGATCAGTATTTTCCTTGGAATAACAACCCAAAGGCTTGGAGGGAATTCCCAATGGCCAGAGACGTGTTTTTGAAAATTCTACAATTTTTCGCATAATCAGGTTCATGCTCACCGTTAGGATTGCATCTGGTTCAATATCAACAAAATTGAATAGATGGGTAATGTTAGGTTCTCTCTTAGCTATCCAATGATGTAATTTTTTTTAGTTTTTGACAATGTTAAGCCTTTCATCCATAATTTATTTTGTTTGTACGTCTCTTTTTTTCCAAAAAGTAGTGTTTGGTTTTTTTTCATTATAAATAAACCGTTCATCAAAATTTCAAATAAATTAAATTTTTAGAAACTAGACTCCATTCTACAAATTTAAAAAAAAAAAAACAATTACATTTTAAAATCTGTAGGGGGAGCATGGCCAAAATTCTGCTTTTAAGTAAGTTCCCACTTAGAAAATTAGTAAAAAATAAATTATTCATTAAAAAATTATCAGAAAAATTGTGCATCAACTACATACTATTAGTTAACTTCTGACCATAGCGATTTTAAAAGTACTACAAAAAAGTTCACCAAGCTAGGGTCATACAAGAGTTGCTATATTATGTTTTTTTGACAAAAAAAAATCAATTTGTGTACGTCCCTCTTTTGAACCCCTTAATCTCAACCATTTTCAAAATAAATTAGTAGTTTAGAAAGTAGACTCAAAGATCTTTGATCCTTGTTTTTGTTCCATCTCAAAATTTTGAGTGTAACTATCCTCAATTTCATGTCCAAGGTCAGTATTTCCTGATTTCAAAAAAAAAGTGGCCACTTAAGCCCCCTTTTTGGGAACCATCTTGGTGCACTTACCCTTGAGATTCACCTATCTTTTCAAAATCTTTTCAAATTTAAGCTGACATGTGTACGGAGTGCCACCAACTTTTCAAATTGACATGTGTGTGTGAATCATCTGGAGTAGAAAAGGAATTTAATGGAAGGAAATAATGACACCTTGTGTCATTTTTCAAAATAATTGCTTAAAAAACAAGGAAAGATCATTTTGGAAATTGTTAAACAGCTCAGTTCGCCAAGTTGAAGTCTGCCATTTTTGACAAAAAAGATGGGAAACAAAAGGAATGTAGAGCCAAAAAACTTTACTATTGATTCTAAAACCAAGAGGATATTGAGAGAAGCAGGATGGTTGGATTTTATTCTATAATATGAAGGTTTTTAGTAGGAAATTGTGGAATAATTCATGAGGAATATCCACGTAAATGTCACAAGATTCAGAGGGGAGATCATTGAAGTTACTCCTAAAATAATAAATGAAATTTTAGAAATTCCTACTAAGGGAAAACCAATTAATAAGGGTTGAGTAAATTTTGATAAATTGGTGGTGACATTTCATCAAGAACCACAAAAGAAGCCTAAAATTATTATGCATAAAGGAGATCAATGACGAATAGCTTGTAACAGCTTGGAAGAGCCTTGGAGAACTGTTGCAATGTGGGTAATGAAATTCTTGGCATGTGAGGGACAATACGACACTATATTAGGGACATGAATGTGACTATTGATAGATTTGAGGTATGGAAACACAAAACCCTCCGTTTGAATCAATTTTCCAGCATTTTTGTTTCAACAAATTGCTTCAATGATTTATCAGGTAAAATCTAGAGGAGAGTCTTCCATAAAATACCATGGTTTAATTCATTTGATAATTAAACATCATTTCTTGAAGAAAGAGTCTGGGAAACAGGGTTGGATTGAATTTTTGTCCACACCCATAGAAAAATAGAAAGGAAACCCCACAAAGGGGCCTGCAACAAAAAGGGAAAAAGTAGAAAAGGGTGAATCTTCTAAAGGAGAGCAGAAAAAGGGAAAAAGAAAGCTATAGGAATCCTCTAGGATGACCCATAGTGCCTCCAAAAGGAGAAAAAAAGACTTGACTAAAGAAATCCCTAGTAATATTGAGACTATTGTGTCGAATCCTGAGGAAACCCCTATATTTGAAACCCTTATCTCTGAAAGCCCTAAAGAAACTTTTGAAGTGCATGAAGAAACCCAAATACCAGTGCAAGCCCCTGGAGCAACCTCATAGCCCTCCTAAAGGTCCAATTCCATCTCCTAAAAGAACCCCGATAACCAAGGTCCATGAATATGTTGAAGAGTCTGAAGCACAATCAAAAGAAAGGGAAGCCTTTGAGGAATTTGAAGAAGAGGAGGCTGAAATATCTCCTTCACCTTCCCTAACTGTTGAGAGGAGAAAGGCAAAAGAGCCAATAGTTGAAGAAGAAGAATTAGAAATAGAGGAATTGTTAAGAGCAGTGAAATTTTCAAGGATTGAAGTTGAACTAGAGCAGGAAAGGAGGAATATGCAATTTCTTGAGGAAAAATTGAAAAGAAAAGAGGAAGAATTATAACAATCCCTCAATAAAACTCAGGAAATGGAAAAAAAGATTGAACAAATGGAAGAAAGGTACAAAGAGTAGTTGAATAATACTGAAGAGGCTTTACAACAAGCTAGTGCGCAACCATTGGCAAGTGCAGAGGAAATCACGAAATTAAAAGAGGAATTACAGTTGAAAGAAGAGCATTTACAACAATAATCAATGAGGTTTTATTCTCAAGAGGCTTCTTCTTCCATGGCCACACCACATTACCTTGCTTTTCCTCCTATTCCATATGATATTCCATTAGATGTTCCAAAAAGGACTCAACTTGGATATCTCTCTTTAGCTACCCTAAAATTTAAGTGTTGATGCCAAAAATTGGAAAGGTAACAACCCTTTGTGGGAAACTCAATTTATGGGGGACTTATTGTGCTAAATTGAGTGACCTATAGATTTTTAAAGAAGTTGGATTCTTTTGTAATTAGGGTTTTGGAATTGGAAAAGGAAGCAAATATAAAAATAAAGAATCTAACTAAGGTGATGTGCTAGAATTTAGATAAAAGGCATGATAAACCTATCTTTTGGATATGATCTAAGGGACCGCTTAGCAATTTACCCTATCCTAGAATAACAGAAATTAAAGATTGTAGCATGAACAACTCATTCAATGACATTAAATAATTTTTACACCCATTTACTAAAAAGAAGAGTCAAAAGACATGATCTAAACCAACAAAATTGCATTCAAATTATAGAAGTAGGGAAAATAAACCATTCAAACAATAATGACACAATATAAAGTTTATCAATAGCATAAGAAAACAGAGAGGCCAAACAATGGCACAATCTATGAGTTCTTGCAATAATCTAAACAATAAAAAGGCCCGGTTTCTCTCTAAAATTTTGTAATTCTTAAACTAGTGGAACTTGAAAAAAATGTAGCATGTAATCTCTGAACCCCTCTTCAGAAATAAAGAGCAATATATATAGTCAACATTCCCACCGCCTAGCAAGCAACAACTAAAAAGATTCATAATATTGAGCAATGATGTCACAACAATGATTACCCTTGGCCATTGCAACAAAAAAGCTTCGGACCATAGCATTTGGTCGCCTCCCATCCAGGTGCATCCCCTACGAATGACGGCAGTGGTCCTGAAAAATTCCCTTGCAAACAAGTTTTGCCTCCTCATATAGGCAGTTAGAACACGTGGCAACATATCACAACCCATAGTTTGCTTCATCCCTTGCATTGAAGAAGCATGCGTTGAAGAGACGTGTGGCATCATTTTGCTAACTACAGTCAATTTTTCCCTTCCTTCGTTGAAAGCTTGCACTGAGATGACACATAGAAACAATGTTTACTATAGATGCCACCTATGGGGCCCGCCAAATCTTTACACAAATGGGAGCTACATGGCACGCGAGCGGGGCCCAATGAGGAAGTGAATGGAAGCAATTAAAATAACCCATGATGAAGACACATGGGAGCATAGTGAGGACCGATAGAAGAACAAAGGAGAGAATTCCCTCGGAGAGCGCTAAGCAAACATGTGACGGAGGCCATGTTGACTATAAAAAAGGGCCATTGATATTCATTGATCATCTTGTTTTCTAATTTTGGATTCTGCAACTAGATCATTTTTTCCCTTTCAACATGTATCTATCAATTCAATTTATGGGTGTTTAATTTTTTTCTCTTTTCAACTATGAGTTTATTTCCTTACTCTCTGCAATTAATGGGTTACCTATTCTTTCTACCTTGAACCACAGAATAAATAAAAAGATCGGCCAACAAAACAAAAGGGAAGAAGCAAAAAACATTATAGACATATTTACATAGGTAGGGTAGCAAGCTTAATTAAATAATTTTAGGTGAATTTCATTGACCGGAAAACCTAGCGCTTCTTTTTCCATAGTTTCTAACTCATATGCATTATGCTCTTTGCATTGAATTATTTTGAACAGGCCTTCCCAAAGACTATCAAACTTCCCATGCTGACTCAGCTTCGCAACCATTTTATTAAATTTTAGCACTAGATCTTCATGCTTTAGACCTTGGTCAGACGCTTTCTTGTCAAACCACATTTTAACCACTTGTTGGTGGTTAGTCATGGTTGTTAGGGGCTTTTCCCTTTTTTCTTGTACTTCTAGCAACTTAGCTAATCGCACCTCCATTGCGTCATTTTGTTCCACCTTGAGAGAGTTTAGTAATTACAGTAGCAGAATCTCCATAGAGATAGGAAATAACCTCTTTTCCATATAAGAGCTCATATAGTGAAGTCTTGTGGACTTTCTTTGGAGTTATGTGGTTTGCCGAGAGCACTTCTTAGAGGTTTTTATGCCATTCCCTTTGGTATTCTGACCCAATTCTTTTGAGGATTCAGACCAAATTCTTATTTGTCGACTCAACTAAGTCGTTCCCCTATGGGTAGTAGTTTGATGATATTTTAAGGAATACGCCATGTGTAAGTGTGAATTGAATTACCTTAGAGCCCAAGAAAGCTTTAGCATTGTCAGAGATGATAGTTTTGGGCGGGCCAAATCTCATCACTAATTCCTCTAGGAAATCCACTATCTCCGCCTCTATCGCATTCTTTAGTGGCACAACTTCGGTCCATCTTATGAAGTAGTCTGTGGAAATCAAGATCCTTTTATGTACTGTGTTGGAGGCTGGGTTGATCATTTTGATGAATTCCAAACCCCATTGAACGAACGACTCATCAACCACTATCAGATTGAGAGGCTTTACAAAATTCTTTCTTCTTCCAACGAAGAATTGTCATTCCTTGCAAGCTTTTACCAAGGAGTACGAATCATGAAATAGTGTTAGCCAAAAGTACCCCGCACACATGATTTTGATGGCAGTGGTCTTTGTGGAGAAATTCCCACCTGCGAAACTATTTTGGTAAGTGTCGAGGATCCTTTTTGCTTGCTCTGTGGTAACACACTACAATATAATGTCATTTAAATTCCTCTTGAATAGGATCCCTTCGATGAGAGCGTGTATCCATTATTTTGCAGTTGGTAGAATCTCCTCTTCTAAGAAGGAAGGCTTGGCAGATACTTTCCTGTATGCATAAATATTACTCTATCTACCAGCCAACAACCTTTGGACTCCAACTCCTTCATTAGAACTAGCTCTGGTTGCTCTTCTTCGTTGACCATTTCTTCATCATGTGCAAGGTATTCACACAACCCTCTTCCCCAAACTATATTTGTAGGCTTAACCTCAATGCCATATTCTAGGATCTTGGTTATTCAATTGGTTCTTTTTTCAGTGATTTCCCCTTCCATGATGTATTCGTGCATGCTAGAATGTGCAACATAGACAATCACCTTATTGCAAGATATTAAGTGTTGGAACTTCTTGAGCCCCTTAACTATTGCAAACACTTGCCTCTCTACAAAGTTGTAATTTTAATCATATTCCTTCAGGGTCTAGGAGTGAAATGCTATCAGATGGTCTTCCTTGCCCTCATCATGTTTTTGAGTTAAGAGAGTAGCAATGCTTGACTTGCTACTGAATACATACATTATGAAGTCCTTTGATAAGTCTGGATTGACTAGAACAGGAGCAGAGGAAATAGCATCCTTGAATCTCTCAAAGGATTCTTTGGCTTCCTTTGTCCAATTAAATGTTTGATCCTTTTTCAGCATTGGGGTAATTGGTTTAATTATTCTTACAAAATCAGAAATAAATTTGCTAAGAAAAATCACCTTTCCCAAGAAGGACTGGATGTCTTTCTTTTTGACTAGAAGGGGAAGCTCTTTGATTGCTTTCATCTGCTCAGGATCAACTAAAATTCCTTCTTTGGACACCACGTGCCCCAATAGCTTACCTTGCGGTACTCCGAAGACGCATTTTTTTGGGTTCAAGGATATCCTGAACTCCTAGAATTTCTTGAAAACCATCTCAAGGTGATCAAAAGGATCATCTTTAGATTTGGAGAACATCGTCAAATCATCCAAATAGATTAGGATAATCTTGTTGATTAGTTTGCTAAAAGTGATATACATTGCTCGCTGGAAGGTGGCTGCTGCATTTGAGAGGCAAATGGCATCTTATCATATGAAAACATTCCCCACTTGGTAGTGAATGTTATCTTATGTTGATCCTCTTCTTTGACCCAGATCTAATTGTAACCAGAGAAGCCATCCAATAGGGAGAACATCTTCAATCCTGCCACTATTTGTAGGATTGACTCCATTGAAGGTAGTAGGTAATGATCCTTCAACGATACTCTGTTCAGGTCCCCAAAGTCCACACATAGGTGAATATCTCCATTCTTGTTTCAGACCGGGACCAAATTGGATACCCAGGTGCTATGCTTGATTGAGAAGACAATCCGTGATTGGGTTAGCTTTGTTAATTCTTGCACCATTAGCACTTCAATCTTTGGATTTACTGGCCTCTATTTTTGAAGGACCATTTTTGTTCCTTCTGCCAACTCTATTGTATGTTGAATGATATTGGGATCATATCCACTAAGGTCATTGTATGACTAGGCCACCACTCCATATTTTTTGTAAAAGTTGATAAGTCTTTCTTTATCATGATGTGAGACATCCTTCTCAACTTTGAGCTTCCTTCCATCTCTAACCTAAAGTTCCGTATAGTCACCTTTGTTCTCTACAAAATTTTTCTTGTCATTTCTTCCATCGTCACAATCGAAAAAATTATTGAGAGTGACCAATCCCTTCAGAACCTTGTTGGATTTCAGCTAAATAATTTGTCCTTCATAAGCTTCAATGATCTTTTGCTGGAGCTAGTCAGCAAATTCTCCAAATTGCTAGATGAATGAGGCAATGTTTTCATCACTGTCAAACACTTGCCAACTTTGGTCATTTTCTAGAATCTTCGGTCAGACTATCACTCGTACATAATGTTTGTTGTGAATGAGATCATAAGTGGGATCAAACTGGGCTCCGATTGAGGCCATGTGATCCACATCTGTATTCTATTCTCGGGGCACCATCTGAATGTTGAAGGCTTCAAAACCCTCAATCAGGTCCCAAACTCGGTGTCTATATGATTGCATGTAGACATTCTTAGTAGTAGAAATTCCTTGGACTTGATTGACTACAAGTTTGGAATATTTGAACACCATTAATGTTTTTATGCCCATCCATTTTGCAAGGCTAATACCTTGCACTAGTCCTTCATATTCAGCTTCATTGTTCGAGCAAGCGAACTGGAAGTGGAAAGACCTTAGTGTCTTTTCATTCTGTGGGGACATTAAACATATCCTAGCTCCTGTGCCATTTTTGTATCTTTCTCCGTCGAAATGTAGCATCCATAACTCTGAGGCTTCACCATTCTCTAGTTTTCCGATAACCTTCAGGAGCACTAGATCTTCATCGTAGATAACATAGGTTCCCAACTCGGTAGCATGGTAGTTGTCAAAAGGATCAATATCCATATGTTCACTCAATAGAACATCTTGATCAGTCTGATCTCTGGTCACCTTTTCATCTTCCAGTAGTTCAGCGCAATACATTTCTTAGTGATAGAGGTATGAGTGGCCTCAAAATTGATTGTGGCTTCATTGGACACATGCTCTGAATGAAGAGCTTTAGATTCTATCTTCATTTTCACACTGCGCTTGGTCCTGAGAATCATGTGCGACCAATCTAGGGAAAAGTATCTGCCCACCTTTGAAATAAATTCTCAAGATAGGCAGAGGCCAAACATGGGGGGAACATCAATGATCATAGTATCTTGTGACACCGTGATGCTAGGGTAGGTGAATAGAGTCAAGGGAAGATCCTTGATGAGATTGAGAGTTTTGAATCTGTTTCCATCAAGCTGTATCACTCCCTTTTTTAAAGGTTCATAACTAAGTCCTAAACCTTCAACTATTTGTTTTGACATAACTGTGGTGCTAGCACTAGAGTCAATCATGGAATTGTGTAATAAATTCTCTCCCACAATAAGTGTTAGGAAGAAGGGTTTAGGTTTTAGGTTATCCTTTACATCAGCGGGAGCTTCCATTGTGCTATTTGTGAGAACTTTGGCTAGAGGTGATTGATCAATAGCCTTCCCTTTGAGCAATTGCTCCTTTGGTTCAATGATTAGATCCTCCCAAAGTTCCTTTTTTAGTAATGTCTTCTGCTCTAGGATAGCTAATATATCCCAAAGAGACACATTAGTAGATGATTTATTTAACTGTTCCACCGCGTTGAAGGGTGGTGGATTCAAAAATTTCTTCTCCTTTTCTCTTGTTATGAAAACTTCCCTTCGCGGTTGACATTGTGGCACAAATACGGAGGCGCTAGCTGCTTGGTCAAAAGCACTTTTAGTTTGTGGACTGACTAGTTACGGGACAACTGGTTCACCCGTGAATCTCCTCTTTAAGTGGGTGTTGTAATTGGACTATACTTGTGGTGTTTTAGATGTAGATTCATCATTGGAAAACACCACTTCTTCTTCCATCCATGAGAAGAGTGCGTGATTGGGAGTGATGTCTACTTCCTGCTCTAGTGACATCCCTTGGATTTGTGCGGTGTGCACTGCACTGTCCATTTGTGACGAGGTATACACATAGCTTCTGGGGTCTAATGTTGCGGTTTGGCTGGGTTGCTCTGCCACCTTTTGTTGAAAGTTGTCACACAGATAGTTTTGGGGCATGTCTGAATCGCTACAAGGGAAGCACTAGGGGTTGGTGTCATCCACTAAATTTTTCTACCCCATGGTTAACTCTCTGCTCGAGCTTAGGTTGGCACTTTGTAGAGGAGTGAGTACCGACACTATTTGAATTATTGTTTGTGCCAACGGATTTGTGTGGGAACTTCCTTGGAACTAGTTTTGTTGGTAAGAGGACCTTTCACCTTGATAATTTTGGTAGGTCAAATTCAAAGGTATGGCCTAGTTGTGCTTGATAACAGTTATCTCATTGGCCATATGTCACAAAATTTCCTTGAAGTCACTCATATCCTCCTTGGAAGAACCAGATGTAGAAGCAACATTTTGGAGGGCGCTTAGATACATGTACATGAATTGAGGAGGATTCGGTGCACTGGTAGAAGGCATCTCCTTAGCAGGAACTGATATTTCTAAGAATATAGGAATGATGGGCCGAGGTGGCAACTTCTCAACATCTATCAAATTGGTCTATGCCTTGACAGTGACGCTATATGCACCTGGTAGTGTGGTTCTACCGAGAGATTGGATCATCATGGAAATATCAGGGTTGATAGATTTCAAATAGAACATAAATTCTAGATCAGGTAGCGGGTGGATATCAACTTGAATCCTCTACCAACTTGTATGGAACCAAGCATTGAAGTCAGCCATGGCTTCATGTGGGGCCTGCTTTACGACTGATAACTGATAATATAGTGAGGATCAGTCTCCTTCATTTGAGAATCTCTAGTAAAAAGGATCTCCAAGCTCATCCTAGGTACTGATAGTGTTTTCTTGCAACATTCGATGCCAATCTAGTGCCTTTCCTCTGAAAGAGGCAGTGAGCAACCTTAGCGCTATATTTTGGTCTGTAACGCCATGTACCAGACATACATTTGCAACATCTTGTAGATGTTTAGATGGTGTCCTTGAGCCATCTCCAGTGAATTTAGGTATAGCCTTTAGGGTGGAAACTGGGATAGCAACCCAAATGGCAGGCACTACTGGTGCAACAAGAGTACTTCCGACATCCCATACCACAATTTCTAATAGCGATAGGAAAAATGGCTAGCAAAAAGGGTAGAGGAAGTGGAACAATCACTAACTGGGTCATGGATTGTACTATCCCTAATGGTGGTACTAATAAACCATGATTATTTATTGTTTGGGACCTAGTAATAGGCTGATGACTCATACACCCTTCTTAAAATTAGATTCATTTGAAAGTAGTCCCATCAGGTGTACGAGGAAAAAGAAAAATTGTTGATTCCAAAAATTAGCAAGGTAGCAGCCCTTTGTGGGAAACTCAGTTTATGGGGGACTTATTGCGCTAAACTGAGTGACCTCCAAATTTTTAAAGAAGTCAACTTCTTCTGTAATTGTGGTTTTTGAATGGGAAAAGGAAGCAGATATAAAAATAAAGAATCTAACTAAGATGATGCACCAAAATTTAGATAAAAGACATGATAAAACTATCTTTTGGATATGATCTAAAGGCCCTCTTAGCAATTTACCCTGTCCTAGAATAACAAAAATTAAAGATTGCAGCATGAACAACTCATTCAATGACATAAAATAATTTTCACATCCATTTACTAAAAAGAAGAGTCAAAACAAATGATCTAAACCAGCAAACTTGCATTCAAATTATAAAAGTATGGAAAATAAACCATTCAAACAATAATGACAGTATAAAGTTTATCAATAACATAAGAAAATAGAGAGGCTGAATAATGGCACAGTCTATGAGTTCTTACAATAATCTAAACAATAAAAAGGCCTGGTGTCTCTCTAAAATTTTGTAATTCTTAAACTAGTGGAACTTGAAAAACATGTAGCATGTAATCTTTGAACCCCTCTTCAGAAATAAAGAGTAATATATATAGTCAACATTCCCACCGCCTGGTGAGTACCAACTAAAAAGATTCAAAATCCTGAGCAATGATGTCGCAACAATGATTACCCTCGGCTGTTGTAACAGAAAAGGTTCAGACCATAGCATTTGTCACCTCCCATCTAGGTGCATCCCCTGCGAATGATGGCAATGGTCCCAAAAAAGTACCATGCAAACAAGTGTCGCCTCCTTGTATAGGCAGTTAGAACATGTGGTAGCATATCGCACCCCATAGTTTGCTTCATTCCTTGTGTTGAACAAGCATGCACTAAAGAGACGTGTGGTAGCATTTCGCTGCCTGCAGTCAATTTTTCCCTTCCTTCGTTGAAAGCTTGCATTGAGATGACACGTAGCAACAATGTTTACTATAGACACCACCTATGGGGCCTGCCAAATCTTTACACAAATGGGAGCTACATGGCACGTGGGCGAGGCCCGATGAGGAAGTGAAGGGAAGCAAAATTTAAAATAACCTATGGTGAAGACATGTGGGAGCATAGCAGGGGTTGATAGAAGAAAAAAGGAGAGAATTCCCTCAGAGAGCGTTGAGTAGACATGTGGCGAAGGTTGTGATGATTATCAAAAAGGGACATCGATATTCATTGAAGGCATGGGTCGGTACTTAGAAAAAAACAAAACTCAAAGGGAGCATGGTGAATTTTGTATTCACATTAAGCATGAAAATGATCAGTTGAAAAGACAAGTACAACAATTAGAGGAAGAAAGAAATGAAGTAGAAAGAATATTTGAGCAAGTAATAGAGATAAGCTTTGCAATGTTGTCAATGAGGAGACCATTAGAGATATATGCTTTATTTCTCAGGGAGAAATTTCTGCAATGGAGGCTCAATCAATTACTTTTAAGGAGAAACCTTAATTATCATAATGACAAAGATTTTTTGCAAGATTATTTCCATAGCCATCCTAATATTCGAAACCAAATGTGTAATTTTTTCCAGAATAGGTTTTTGATGGGAGATAATGATGATTCTTTGTTAAATGTTTATGTTGGTGAATTATAAATTAGGTCCTTTGTCTCCTTAATGCATAATCAAGTTGAATGGTCAAAAAGGATTGAAAAATACAAAGAGGCACAAAAAAGGTACAGTTTACCAGTGAGACCCAAAATGCCTCATGCAAAGAAGTATATTACAAGAGTCTGATCAATTGTAAGGAAAGATAATATCAAGCCTCTCTATGTTTCAAATTTGATAAATAGTATATCTAATTTCCAAAATGTAGAAGGGACACTTCCTCCATTAGAAATAAATTCATGTCAAGAAAGATGTTACACCATCCCTGAGACATTGAGAAGAAGAGAGCCTATAAGCCCAAACAACATTAGATGGAGCTTGATAAGAGTTAGGCACATGATCTCTTTGATTGAATAGCAATAGGAATTTTGGGTTGGGATGCAGTTCAAAATGTTGATTATCATCATGCCTGCTCCAAAACTCAATGCACCAGACAGTATTCCAGCAAAGGTCTTAAAAACCTGGTATGAGAAGCTAAAGGAAAATAATGGCTCTGCACCCAAGACAAGGCTTCCACCACAATACAGGGATGGAGTGTTCGACTGTGCCATTTGGATGGAAGCAGTGAACAAGGACAAGGAAACCACTATAATTATTAACAAAGAACCATGAGGACATGATTCATAACAAGTGGGGGAGAATGATGAGGGGCTCAAAGATACTTTTAATTAGTCATTTTATGGTTCAAAAGACTTATTTATTTTATTAATTAACATGATTGGCGATAGACTATAGACTGATATATTTACTTGTTTTACTTTATGTAAATATATTAGAGGTAATGCTTTTTATTAAATGTGTTGCTTTTGTGATGATATTGATGAGTTAATTATGCAGTTTTAATCTTTTACTATCATAAATGGTATCCTATTCTTAAGGATTTTATTCAGGGTATTTAAAAGATTGATGATTGATGATAAAGTTAAACTCCCTATTTAATCACAAGAAGACAATCATGCCATTGATCGCCCAACTGGATGATGAATCACTAAAGTTTCAAATTAGCTCCTTTTAGTTGGTTTAGGAACTTCTCGTCCCAACATTGATCTAGCATTTTCCCTATGTCTATTTTTAGTTCTATTTTAGTTTTGTTTTAGTCTTTAGTTTTGACACCTTGAATCTTGGCAGTTAATGCCATGTTTTGAATTCAATAAGGATATAGTTATAAATATCCATGTTTAGGTTTTAGAAAGGAGTTAGATAATTTTTTACTAGAATCTTGTAATGGTGGAAATACTCTATTCTACATCCCTATTTTGATCAAGTTGAATGAAGATAAGAAGTTAACATGAATCACTGTGTTAGAGATCTCACCGGAGGAAGAGCAGGGCCCGCTCAACCAAAGGAATTGATCTTGTGTGGTATTTTTCTGAGCTTATTTTATTTGTATTCATTAATATTAAATCTAGAATGTTAATTTTGTTTGAATAATTTTCAGCAACTGTGTTTAATCGCTTTTAAGTTTAGTTCATCATGGTCAGAATGGTTTGTTAGATTCGATATAAAGTTTATTAAGTTAATCAAGATTTAGATGTTGCTTGTAGGAATTAAGTTTGGTAACTATATGTTGAGTTTAATTGAAGCAATGATGGGAACTTATGGAAAGATGAAACTGAAATTTGTTTGGAATCTATTCATGGAAATTAGTATTTATGTTTTCTAGATTAATCTTTATTTCCTTGCAAATTATTTATGTTCTTTAAAATAGCATTTATTTTCCAGCAAATCTTAAAATAGATTTCTTTTGAAGTGAATTAGAATTAAGTTTGGACTTCGAATTATGGATCAAGAATTAAGGTAAATGTTAGTCATTTCCATGAATTAGTCTCAATCAAGTCAAATGAAGTCAGAAATAAGTTGAAAAAACTTTAAATTAGGAAATAAGATAGAATTGATCCTTAGGAATTAGTCACTGAAGTTTAACTCTTGAAAGCTCCTAAAGGAGCCAAACTGACACCTGAAGTCACTACTTATAGTGTAAAACCCCCCAAAAATATATGACAAACATCCTTATCACATATACCTCTGAGACACACCCGGTTCAATAATTAACTGAATAAATGATGCAAGTTGTGACATCAAGGACCTTTCCCATTAGTCCTTAGAAGAGAAAGTAATATCAAGATATTTCTTAGTTTGGCCCTTACGAGGGATAACATCTATCACACTTAACATTTCATGTATAGGATCAATAGTAGTGGTATGTGGAATAGGATCAAGATGTTCAATAGTTGTATGAACATTCATCACATCATTGTGTTGAGTTTCACTAGCTTTGACAAATGACACATTATGTTTAGGCATCAGATTGGTAAAAATTTGCAAATTTTGATTGGGTGGGGCAATAGACGTATTTCCTTTAACATTAACATTAAAAACAGATAGATGGATAGAATCAGCAAGGTCTTACACTATGTGTTTAAGACACTTACACTATTCTATGTCATGTTCATTTTTTCTATGATAATGGCAATAAGCATTAGGTTGAAAGGTTGGAGAAAAAGGCTTAGTAGGATCCAATGGTTTAATAGTAGGTAAAGTAATCATTTGTTGCTGCAATAGTTGGGACATTGTGTTATGAAGAGTATCTAGTAAAGGTGTAAACTATCATTTTGGATCTCCATAACTATAAAGTATCATGGCTTTAACAACTGTTAGAGTTGGTTACTGAGGAGGGCCTGGGTTAAATTGTAAAAATACTTTGTTTGGTTTTCTAAAGGGTTGTGAATTCTTTAGGTTGACATGTTCATATTTCTCAACTCAGCTGGTAGTGGACTTGGAATCACGACTAGTAATCAAATTATGATAGTCACAAACGGTTGTACATAGATGCATGAAAGAGGGAAATTTCATCATGATCAATTTATCTTGGATTTGACTTTTTAAATTTTCAATGAACATATTTTGGAGATGTGGATCAGGAACCTTGAAATCAATTTGGGCATAAAGTGACTAATAGCATGACATGAAAACGGTTAATTTTTCATCCACATTTTGTTTAAATCTCATTAAATCAGCCAATGTCTTTTTGGCAGTCATGTGCTCTTGAAAATGATTTATAAATGCATCAACTAGTTCATTGAATGAACAAACTGAATTGTTTGGTAAGGATGAAAACCACTCCAAGGAAGTTTCCTTTAAAGTCCTAGTAAATAGTTTGGCCAACAGTTTATCGTCAAGGACAAAATCACTACATAAGGTGGTATAGCCATTAACATGATTAGTAGGGTCTCCCTTCCCTCCGTACTTCTCTAATTGAGGTATCTCAATTCCTTGTGGCATCAATATTCTTAATATTTCCAAAGATAATGGGCTACTACAAGCATAATATGTGGGTGGGGCATTTTGACTTTGACTTATGGTGGATATTTGTTGTTGCATGGAGGAGACAGTTTGGAAAATTTGTGTGATGAGAGGGTCAGTGTAAGTGGTATGAGGTGGAAGGGAAAGTGGTGATGGAGTGTATGTAGTGGTAGGGAAAGTGAATGGAATGCTAATAGATGGTATGGTGGAAGAGGAGAGAAAATTTGATGCCAAAAAGGAACTAGGAGTGCTAGTAGAAATACTGAAGGAAGGAGTGACATTACTAACAGATTGCATGACTATTGCAACTTGGGGAGTGGTGTAGGTAGGTTTGGATGCTACGATTGAAGGGGGAGGAGTGTGAGGTCCTCCTTGGCTAACCATAGTGTTTGTTGGTTGAGATGTACTTGAGGTGGAAGGAATATGTTTATGGTATATCTCAACAATTTGTTTCATAACATGTAAGCCTTTGTTACATTCAAGTAGATGATGGATGTTATCTATAGTAGGGATTGCAGTGGTTGAAATTTTTTCAAGACACATGTTTTGTTGTAGATGTGCTAAGTCCTTATGAATGTTAATGATCTTTTCTTGCAGAATGTGATCATTTTGTGTGTCAACTTGCATGTTATTGGAATGAAAAGCATTGCTAAAGGTAGGGTCCATGCCTAATGCACTATTGTCAATACCAGGAGTAGTAGCTTAGGACAACCCAAGGTCCACAATGAGTGTGTTATTGTGAGATGCCATGAGTTATGAACTTCTTCTCACCAAAATATTATCAATACGACACCAAACACTCATACAAGGGCTACTAAAGGCAGGGTGGATACAAAATAAATGCAAACTAGGACCAATGAAATCCTAATAAGAGAAATTATAGAAATTATAATAGAGATGCAATGATAGAAAAAAAAAATGCAAAAAAAAATGCTAAAAGTAATAGAAATTACAATGCAAAATATGCAACTAGACTAATTCGCCCAGGGTGGCGAATGAGTCCAGGGATGATTTTTTTTGAATTTTTTTAGAAAATTTAAGATGATTTTTATGATTTTCATATTTTCTGGTGCAAGAATATGATGTAGATGTAGGATTTCAGTGATTTTAAATGATTGGAAATGCAAAAATGAAAACTATATGATCTTTTCACTAATGCAATTTTGAAAACCCTAGGATGCAAAACAATGCAAAACCTAATGCAATGTTGATACAAGCTAGCCCTAGGATGTAAATGCACTTGAAATCAGAAGTAAAAATTTTCTAAAGTCAGGTTCACCAAAATGTAAACAAATATTTTGGCGCTCGAGGGTCTTTCTAGCCCTTCTAGGGTTTTTCACCTAAAAGGGGAAATATGGGCCAAAATGCAATGTATACATTCAATAATTAATGTAAAATGGATGCAATATGCCTAGATGAGATGAAATAAATGCAAAGAATTGATAAAATAGATCACTAATTGAATAAAAACTAAGAAATGAAAAGTGTTTGAAAACATAGTGTTGTATGCAAACATGAACTAAAAGTATGAACAAACAAGAACATAACTTAATGAAACTGAATGAGGTGCACTTGGAGCTTGAAAGCTAATGTTGGAAGGTTTTGGAATGTTGTAGAGATCAATGTTGAAGGCCACTAGGACTCATTCGCCACAGATGGTGATGTAGTCATGTTTCTGATAAAATCTATTGTAATAGGTTTTGAGATGCCAGGAACACAAAACTTCATAAAAAACTTTTTCCAACCTGGCAGTGGGACTCATTCACCATAGATGGAAAATTAGTCCACCTGCAAATTTCTAAAAAGTCAAGGGTCAACTCTGTGGGTCCTAGTCTACACTTTTCTGCCTAACAACTTGCTGAATCTAAATCTGGAAAATTTGACGAGAAAGCACTCTTTGAGCTTCAAATTGGGTTATGTTGACTTTGATTACTTTGCAACACCTTTTTGAAACCTTTCTCCCTAAAAAATCTACCTACAAGACCTGCAAACAAACATGCAAAGAGGGGGAAAAGGGTTAAGGGTTAGAGTGTAGGGGTTTGCCTTGGTCAAACCCCAATTTGGTAATCAAACTCTTGATAATGAAATGAAATAAAGAAGGAATGATGAACAAATAACATCCAATGTCATAAACTCACCAAACCCTCAAAGTTGAAGTTTGAAGATATGCTGTTCCAAGATGCTTGAATGCTTGATTGAGTGCTAGAGTGCTTAAATGCTATGATGAATGCATGAATACTTGAATGAATGAATGAATGGATGAATGGGGGATAAAATGAAAATAAAATCATGTATTTATACACAATTATTCCCTAGTTTCCTAAAAATACAGCATCATAGGCCGACCTTAGGCCTTAAGGAATAAAAACTCGCCAGTAATTTGAATTTATTTTGATTTTTGTGCCAAGAGGGACTCATTCACCCCTAGTGGCGAATGGGTCCCACTCAAGGCATGCGAATGGGTGTCAGGAATTAAGTTTTCTTAAATGATTTTTGTTGGGTTTACATTCAAAAATACACTTAATTAAGGCCTATAGTGCATAAAGGGGCCAAATAAAGCATAAGAAAGGTGTATTTGCTGATGACAAGCCTAGAAAAACATGAATGTTTGTTACAAGACTTTACAACACTTTGAAATAAGACTTGGTAAGTGATAAAAAGGGGATATGTAGGTGAATTATAATAAGAAGAGTCTAGAAAAGTGTGAAAAATGTGTCACAACACCTTTACAAGACATCATAAAATCTTAATGATTCATAAAAATTCAAGACCTAATGTGATTGTGTGGGCCACATTACAACATTAAATCAAGGAAAAATCAAGCCAAATAAGCACAAGGAGGGACAAAACAAGAAAAAGTAGAAGGGTTACTTTTTCTGTGTCCACATCAATATTTATTCTTAAAGGTGTGTTTGGCTCTGTGGTTTGAATGGAGAGTATTTCTACACATTTTCTATCATATTCCAGAGTTTCTAGAAGTTATGTTCAACAAGCAAGAAGTTTGAAGTAAGAAAAGGTTCTTTATTCTTGTTTACTAATTTCAGTGATGGTTCTGGAACTGTATGACAATGGCTAGTAGTGCAACACTACAAGATAGTGTGGGGAGATAAAATAGGTCTATTTTAAGGTTCCTATGGAAGCACATGGCATCATGTTTTTTTGGCAGCAACAAATTTGGTTTAGGACCTACCCATTAGACATTTCATGTAATTTAAATTTAGGTCCACCTTATGTCATCCTATTTAATTGTGGATCCTTGACCAACAAGAATGAAGGATTAATGTAATGTCTTGTATATAATTCAGATATCACTTCACATGATACACAAGGAATTATTGAAGAGAAGGTGGTAAGTGAATATACATAAGTATGTGAGTGTCAAAATCAGTTGTGCAAGCAAGTGTTATTTAATGTGAGTTACATCTCAATCATCATGCACCATCATAAAAAGATCATAAGCAATTCAGGAGAGTGTCTGAAGCAAGTTCAAATCTAGAGTAAGCTATGTAATAAGCATTGAAAATTTGTAAGCTTTATCTTTGTATTCTGGTAGGATTGGTGTTCTACTTGTTGAGTTGGTGCTTATATCTTTGTATTGGGGATTCGTGTCTCTAGTAGGTCGGTGTCTACAAGTGAAACTTGGGATTGGTGTCTTCGGTGGGTTAGCGCCAACTTCATATTGTAATCGGACCCTTATTATGTTCCTACTTTGTGAGGATGGATTTGGATATTAGATCCAAGTAGCTATTCTCACCATGGTTTTCCCATCTTGGGTTTCCACATAGATTTGGTGTTCTCATGTGTAGATGTGTGTGCTTATGTTATTGTTTGATTATCAATATCTATTTTGATTAAATTTTCATGATTGACATATGTGTTGAATTAAAGAGTTTTAAATTGATTTGATCTACTGATTCACCTCCCCCCTCTTAGTAGAGTGTGTTCCCTATAGGAGGATGTACCAACATCTTGAGTTTGGTAGCCAAGGCCATGATAATTTAGATTTACTTGGATTTGGATGGGTTCTAATATTCCTTTCTCATGGATTCCTAACCCTTTTTCTTGATATTGCATAGTTTGACAAATCCTTTCTATAATGGGATACTTGTTATTTTGAAAGAAAGAAATGAGTCCATTTTGAGGGAGGTATGACATAGAAGAAATGATAGGCTTATCAAGGAAACCAGATTGGATGAATGTGGAAGAAACCATTTGATATGTGTGGGGTTCATAGGTAGCTTCGATAGGGGTGATGAGATATTATAGAGGATTAGGATCATGACATGGAAATGAGGGAATTCTTTGATCTTGACTTGGGGAGGGATCATGTGAGGGAATAGATGGTATACCTTTCTCTTGATTATAATATGTAAATGGATCATTATATGGGATGGAATACATCTCTCTCTCTCTCGTGATATGTGATAGGATCATGAGGGAGGGATGGAGGGACACTTTTCTCTTGGGATGCAATTATATCATGTGATTGTGTGGAAGGGATGCTTTGATCTTGATATAGAGGAAGGGGATCATTGGATGGGATGGAAGGGATATATGTTGTTATTGATTTGGAAGGGGATCATTAGATAGGATGGAAGGGATATGTTGTTCTTATTTGGAATGGGATCATTGGATGGGATGTAAGGGATATGTTGTTCTTGACTTGAATGGGATCATTGGATGGGATGGAAGGAATAATTTGATCTTGATTTAGAGAGGGATAATGAGATGGTATGGAAGGTGTGTTTGTATCTTGATTTGGAGAGGGACCATGACACAAAATGGGGTCATCTTGGATGTCTTAAAAAAAAGGATCATGATCAAAGATTAGATTATCAAAGATATCATGATCAAACATAGGATTATCATGGACATTATTTTTGGATGGGATGGATGGTGGTGTTTGATCTAAGGTTTTTTGGTCATGGAAATGATCTTGATTTAGGATAGGGTATGCATGTGGATTATTTGTATCAAGTTCTTGGCATGTTTAGATTTGTGTGGGGAGGAAGGTTGGATAGATTCTTCAACTTGGGTGGATAGATGGATGGGAGATGGAGGTGAATGCATGACATGGGAAGATTGCTCAATTTTATTGGTGCTTGGGAAAATAGGCTCCTTTACAAATAGTGCTTGGATAGAATCATGAAAACCATAGGATGGAGTGAATTTTTAGGATTGGGGTGGTATGGATTGTAAGGATGTGGGTGGGATTTGAGGATAAATTTGGATGTGGGTTTGATTTCCCTTGTCAAAGGAAGGGATAGGATGAACAATATGAGATGGATTAGGATTTTTTGGAAGTGGGGATGATGGATTTTTAGAACCAATACTAAAGAAGTATCCAAGCATGTTATCATTTTCATTATTGAAGTGGTGAGTGAGGATGAAATCAATAATTTGGTGGATGACGATGATGTGGATGGTGAGGATATGGGTGGGACTTCAGGGAAATTTTGGATTTGGGTTTGGTTTCCCTTGTCAAAGTAATGTCTAGCATGGGTAATAGGATTTGGATTAAAATTTGGTGGAGTTATGGATGATTGAATTTTTGCACCAATGCTAAGGAGGTGTCGAAGCATTGCCTCTTTATCATTATTGAAGTGATAGGTGAGTAAACAATTAGTGAATGCTTGGAGATTGGAAAGTGGATGGGTAAATTCTTGGATATATGAGGAGGTGGTGGATGGGGAGAGCTCATCTTGTTCCACAAGAGTCACATTATCACCAAAGGGATCATACTTAGGTTGGTCAACAAGGTTATCCTCATCATCATCATCAATGTAATTTGGGTTGACCTTGAGTGTGATGTTTTGTCTTGTTGGGTTAGGATATGGGTTCATGATGTTGGATTTGGTTGGAATGTGTGAGGGTGGACTAGAATAGATTAGGTTGGATGGAGAGATTAGATGGTTAGACATCATGGAGGATTGATTAGAAGAGGAAAGTTTGGGATTGATTTTTGGTGAGGATGGAAATTAGGATGATGAATTAGAAATGGATTGGGGATTAGAGGAATAGGAATTAAGGATGAAGATGGGGAATTATATTAGATTTGGGATCAAATGTCAAGACCTTAAAATGATTTGATTTGATTAAGGACGATTCTCTATACTTAAGATAGACTAACATTCTTAAGCAAGAGTTGATTAGATTTGATTTCTACTTAAGATAGGAAAATTTATTAAGTATGAATTAATTGGATTTGATGACTATACTTAAGATAGACTAATATTCTTAAGAAAGTTTGGATTAAAGATGAAATAAACTTAAGGTATTGATTTTTTATTGTGAAATTGGATTTGAAATAATGGTGGTGGATTAAGGATAGGATCCTTGGGTGAAAGTTTTTTATGGTGATGAAAGTATATTGGGTATGAAGGAGACTAAGTCAACAAAATTTTGATGTTAAAATGTTGATTTTTGATTAAGGATGGGGATTGGATGTTTGATTGAGATAAATAGATGGATAATGGGTGGTTGGATTTAGATGAGGGGTAGATGGATTATATTAATATTTGGTTGGAATGGTATTAGGTTGACAAGGGTATTAGGTTAAGATGATGATGAAGGAGGGGGATTAAGGATGATAGTGAAGGATGTGGATTAAGGATGATGATGGACAAAGGATATTGGGACCAAGATGAATGATGAAAGTGGATTAAGAAAGGAGGATTTTGATGTGGATTATGGAGGAATAAATGAATGGAGAATTATTAGGATAAGTATTAGAACCTTTATTAGATTACAAAAATCAACTTAGGATTAAGGTCCTAAATGCTAGATTAGGTATGGATTGGAGATATATTGGGGTGATTAGGATATTTGGGATGATATGGATTAGATGATTCAGGATGATTAGGATTGAATTGGATAAGGTGGATTAGGTGGGTAGTAAGGATTAGGGAAACATGGAAAATTAGAAGGGATGATCAGAAGGGATGATTAGGATGAGATGATTAGGGTGATATGATTATGATTATTAGGAAGAATAGGGATGATTAGGGGTTTGGATTACTTGATGATGATGAAGGATGTGGACTAAGGATGATGATGGCTAGAGGATAATTAGGATAAAGAAGAATGATAAAGTTGGATTAAGAATAGTGTATTTGATGTGGATTATTGGAGGATGGTTAGGATATGAACTAGGACCATGATTGGATTAAGAAAATGAATTAGGATTAGGGTCCTAAATGATGAATTAGAGATGGATGAGATTATTAGGATATTTGGGATGTAGTGGATTAGATGATTAGGTATGATTAGCACAAGAATAATGTTTAGAAAGATTAAGGGGATTATTAAAATTATTATCAATGATTAGGATAAGGTGATTGGTATACAAATACATGATTAGAATAATTAAAGGGGATGATTTGAAATATTATGGATGATTAGGATGAGAATGGGGATAAGGTGATTAAGATGATTAGGGATAACTAAGATAAGAGGATTAGGATGAGATGATTAGGATGATTAGGATGGAAAGGAGTGGTTAGGATGAGATGAGGGATAATTAGGAATGATTATGATGACTAGGATGGGATGATTAGGGGATAGATGGAGGATTAGAAAAATTAGGGGGATAATTATGATGAATAGGAATGATTAAAATGAAATATTGGGATGAAAATGAATGATTAGGACTTATTGGTTAGGAGGAATATGGATAATTAGGATTAGAAGAGATGATTAGGATGAAAAGGAATGACTGTGATGAAGATGGATGATTAGGATGGAAATGGATGGTTAGGATTAGAAGGGATGATTAGGATGATTATGAAGGATGGTTAGAATGATTATGGGGGATTAGGATGGGATGATTAGGGTGAGATGATTATGATGATTCAAGATGACAAGGGATAATTATGATTATTATGAATGATTAGGATGAATAGGAATGATTAGGTTGACGTGATTGGGATGAAAATGGATGATTAGGATGGAGTAATGAGGATGGGAATTTTGACTTGGAGATGATGTGGATAGCTTGACTTGGAGGACACCTAGACTTGTTTGGTTTTTTGAGTATTTTGATGTTTTTGGGTCTTTTTATATTTTTGGATTTTTGATTTTTCTATTTTTTTTGGATTTAATGATTGAGAATGGAAATTCATAAGAAAATAATGCAAAAGGGAAAAATAATATGGCTTAATTTGGATGAGTTTCCCATTTTGGCTTCAAGTGGGGAAGGTGATCTAAACATTCAAGCACATAAGACACATGAACAAGCCTAACTCAAGTGGGATTATCAATTCTTGTAGGAATAAGGAACCAAAAGAAGAGATGGCTAAAATGTCTCAACTAGGCTTTAGAAGCTTAACTATGGGTATCCTCTATATACCACAGGGGCACATGAGGCCTAATCCATAGATGAAAGAGAATACTACCAAATAGCCAAGAGGAGAGGGTAACCCAATCTCCACCTTCACTTCTCTAAGGTATAAATTTCTTAGAGGCTTAAGCCTAGATTGATAATATTCTACTTCCAAGAGGTGTGTCTTTTGATTCACCCTCGTTCTTTATACTTTGTTGAAGCACGAGAGTTGAGGTTGTACCCTAGGGTGATGAAATCCTTAAGCAGACATTCTAAAAAATAAAATCTCAAGTGGGATTATCAATCCTTGAAGGCACAAGGCACCACAAGAAGAGATGGCTAAAATGTATCAACTAGGCTTTAGAAGCTTAACTATGGGTATCCTTTATATACCACCACTACTACATAGATGGGCAGTTTAAGACGATTTTAAAGACAATTTTTGAATAAATTGTTTTAATTTGAGACAAAAAAATATTGTGTATTGTCTCAAGTATTGTCTTTAAACGAGCGTCTTAAAGTATTGTCTTAAAAATTGTCTCTATAAAGACAATATGAAATAGAAATATTTTTCTCTTTAGAGATAATTTCACTTTTGTCTCTTTAAAGACAATAGTTGGGATTAAAGACATATTGTCTTTATAGAGGCAATATGTAAAAATTGTCTCTCTAGAGACAATATGTAAAAATTGTCTCTCTAGAGACAATATGTAAAAATGTATTAAAAAAATAAATAATTTATTTTAAAAAAAATTTAGTGTGGTTTTCAACATTCAATGTTTTCAAATTCTCGTTGTCCTCCTATTGGTTGGATTTTTTATTTTTATTTTTCCAAATGCGATGGAAAATTATGATAGAAATTATCAATGATTTTGAAACTGGGAGAAATGAACAGTTGTCAAATACACAAAGTATAATGTTGATAAAAAAGCAAAGAAAATAATGCATCGTAATCTGAATTCATAAAGTTAATGCCAATAAGTATTTTTTTATTTATAGTTTATAAAACTGTTCATACAATCATGAGCAATGCGTACATCATAACATGGCGTGGGAAAATGATTCATTTCTAGGAAAGGGAAAATGTTAATATTTTCCTAAAACCCAGTGGAATATACTCAACTACTGGCATAACTCTTTCGAGCATGGCAAGGTAGGTTGACAAAGAGTTGACTCAATTGTCTGGAGTGGACAATTTTGCTTCAGAGTGAGAACTTTCTTCTTCTTGTGTGCCTGTGTTTGGCCCTCTCAAACGCTGATAACCTTTCATTGTAACAATCCACTAAATCATGTACTTTGTTATTGATGAATGATAGGATTTCCAAATCATCTTTGAGCATAGCACAACCTTTCAAGATTTTGATACAATTTTGGAGAGAGTTGAATTCTTCCCTTAAGATAATCAATAGGGTGAAAGAAAAAATTTGCTGCAGGCAAACAATATTATATTTACACAAGTAAATCCATTTGCATTATTCATTTAAAGAACAACAAATCCACAAGTCTCTACACATGAATTGAAAATAATAAATCTGCAAATCAAACCCCAAAAAAAAATCCAATTATATGTAGCCACTACACTGTGGTCATTTGATAGCCCAAAAGTGAAAATATGTGATCCCAAAAAACCTTTACAAATATTCTTTCATATTAGCTTACTGTTCAAGCTAGGTTGCAAACTGTGCAACTTTAAGTTGGCACTGGTTAGCTGTGCTAGTAACTTATCCACCTCGATAGAGCTTTTCAACTCGCTCAAACTATTCCAAAGCTAGTTCCAAATTTTCTTCAGCTTCATATATTTCACCAAATTCCTGTAGAAAACAATATTTTGAATTTCAATAAAAATCCCTAATCTAAATTAAACAGGTAAATTTACTCATAACCTGATCATCATAAAGATATTCACAAAATAACCATACAACTTCTGCAATGAATGCCTTGTACATTACATCCAACCAAGAAATTTGTAGTCTTAACAACATATCAAAACATATTATCATGAGAATAAGAATCCTCACACTAGTTTAAAGTCAAACTTTGACAACCTCAAAAGATTAGGTCATCCCACACCCAATTCAAACATTGAATTACCTTGCAGTGTTTTCCAACCATCAACAATCTTCTTATCTCCAAGAAGAGATTAATAACCAAACCTAAGCACCTAACAGCCTCTACACAACATTAATTAGTAAATCAAGATCACTTCCTATCCAACAATAATAAATGACACCCAGCCTTCTCCCATTCTAATATAACATGAAGAGAAATTACCACACAAGAGAGAAATTTAGACTAATATCATGACAAAATAACACAAAGGAGATGAAGACATTGGATTGTAGACTAAAGGAAAATATGAAATATAATTCTTCCCTCTACAATCCATTCAGCCTAATATGAGAGATTATACACAACATGATGTTTTTAATGGAAATGAACAGTAGTTTTCTCAATTAATGAATTTGACAATCAAGAACCTTCAATTAGAAGTAAAATAACACCAGTTTCTCACATAAAAGCTTCACGATGATGAGTCAAAACTCTAATGTTATATTAGAGTCTAGGAGCTTGGTCTATTATGGATAGAGTTACATATTACATTTTTATTTGCAGTCAAGGAAAGAAAGCTCAAAAAAATGCAAATAAATAAGTCTCCTCACCACTTCAAAATTCGGACATCTCAGCATCATTCTAAGGAAGATAAGGTGCCGGCTAAACCTTCACCATCCATACATTTTGCTGCCTTTGTTTAATCGACCTTGTTGCCCACAAATCCAAATCCAGTAATTCAAGCTCAAGATTTATGATAGAAGTCATACCTGTGATTTTAAGATAAAAGTTATGAGAGAAAATAAACCACAATTTAACTATAAAAATGATGTTTACTGAAATAATACCAAAATGTAGTATTTATAAATCATACCTTAAATTTATAAAAGAAGTCTAATTCCAACTTACAACATGTTTACAGATACGCAAGAAAATACCAATAACTTGTCCTATTTAATGCACTCTCACTTGCACAACGATAAATATTTTGGATCAAAACTTGCTCAGTCTGATATGATTTGATCAGCACATATTTCATTTATCTTCTTTTTCCTTTGCTTTCCAGCAATGGCGTTGCTTGTGTAGAAGACTGTGGTGGAGACTTCAACTGTTGGTGTCAAGTTTCAATCTATGAAATGCAAGAGGTGCCTCAAAAACCTACACCAACTTTGCCAGTGTGTAGCTATCTGCAGCCTTTCTACGTGCATTCTTACCTCAAAGCCCTGACTATAACAACAATTAGAGCAACCTTTGGTTTGACCCCACCATAGAAATTTCATACTGACTCCCTACTGTTGAATTTGTATCATACAATTGAACAACTTTGATATCTTATTAGAGCAATAGACTTACAGCAGAATCAAAGCTACAAACAAGCATACAACTTCATTGTAATTGTCTCTATCAAATAGGCTATAATTTTAGTGCATCCACAAATTAACATGATTTTGAGAATGCTAAAGAACAGTCCAAACAAAATCCACTTTTAACATGCTATCTACACCATTTCAATATATTCTAACTAGTGGTGGCATAGAAATAAAAATGCAGTTCTATGTTCCCAAACTAGAAACTTGGAAAGAAAAAACACATATCAGATGTATCATATTGTACACTTGACAAATAGTACTAAGGCATTACTGTGACTTTCCATTATAGAAAATATAAATTCACAATTTAAACAGAAATTGGAACTAATACCAATCACATTTCTGAGGCAAGGACTTCAAGTGTAAAATCTTTATGGCAATAAGCAGAAGATCCTATATTCTAACATACACGTTGAAACAGGAGCAGGTATGCCTGATTTCTTTTGCAAATATAGCAAAGTTAAACCAAGCAGTAGCCTCATGTTTTGATGCAGAATTTTCAATTAAAAAGACCCACTTCAAATGTATAATAAAAAATAAATGCATTATAGAGAAAAACTCATACCTGTTCTGCTTCTTTCGACATATGTTGACAAAGAGATGTCTGAATGGCCTCTGTGCAGCAGACAAGCTCTCGGCGTAATTTCAGAGAACCATTGTGGTTGTCTCTCAATGCTGAATTTAAGAGTTCAAATACCTGATCAAGAAAATCACTTTCCCCTTTATGCTCCAAAGAATATGTCCTTGCAACATTCTTTACACGTGAATCAAGTGCTGGAAAGATTACCTGTGTCAAACACAATAAACATAAGCCAACAAAACTGTCAAGGAAGAGAAAAGAAAGATATTTACTCGCATCTCATATGGATGCAGTGGTGTTATAATTCATAGTGTTAAGTATAGACATATTATCTCTAAGATATTTTCATTATGCATATTGAAAGAAGATATTTACTGAGATAAAACTCATAAAGTAGAAAATTATGGCCACATCCAATGTACAATGATATAATATTTACAGCATTTGCTTTAGTTTCATATAATTCACTACTCAGAAATAAAAAGCATATATCTATAACATGGAATCAACTGTGTCAAAGCAAAATTTTACTAGATTTCAACTGCTAAATAATAAACTTAAAAGCTTACAAGGAAATAAAAAATAAAAAACCACATAAAAAATGTCATTTTTAGCATCTCTGCTAAAATAATAATATATTAAGTTAAATAATAAAAAACTACTGTTTGATTTGATGGCATGAATATTTGGAACTTCTTATCTAACCAGAAAAAGAAAATGATTCCCTTTCAGGGAACTAAATGTGCAAAGGCCATGTGTTCCCTTGTGTATTATTGTATTGATAATGAGAATGGACAAAGCCAAGGAAGTAGGTTCTCAAACGCATGTGCACAATAAGATTTATCATTTGGTGTCCCTCTCATTTTGCACATAAGACTACACATACCCAGAAACCCCAAGCAGCAAGGAACTCAACGACCTGCCCCAATTCACAATTTCTGCAGGCAAACAACATTTTCCCTTTTTTTTTGGGATTTCTTTTAATCAAACTATGTCAGTAACAACCCCCTCCAAAACTCAGCCATTTAAGGGGCTATTTTGGCTTCAAATTTTCATGTGTCAGACAAGTTTTTTCTGGCTCTGGTTATCTCTACTATTTTTTAGTCAAATACATAATGGCTGTTGTACAAAATGACAACGATGCAATAGTGACACCAATTTATATGCAAACCAGATTAATGTGGGCACATGCAAAGAATTTGGGATTTGACAAGCCACTGGATGAGGTAATCAACTACAAGATTTTAATAAATGATGGGTTTCTTCCCATAAAGGTTGTAATCATTCAGGTATATAGTGCTCGTCCAAGGGTCAAATTGCTGAAAAGATAAATTTCATCAGTTCAAAATCTCCAATGATAAAACAATTCCAAGAAATACAGTGCTCATCCAAGGGTTATATCGTTGAATATATAAGTTTTTCATCAGTTCAAAACTTTCAATGATAAGGCAATGCCAATAAAAATAGTATTGACATTAGATCTATGTCATAATATAGAGTTATACATGTAATTAGCTTAAGCAAATTGGATAGGCTAGTAGATTGTAGATTGTATTTTTAACTTCATTGTTCTAACTCAAGCTTGCACAGATCCTCTCAATATGGACATTTCAGTGATTGACCTTGATTATGTGTTGATATTTAAATCGTGGGTGTAAGCCAGTTCTATAACAATCCAGATAGTTAACTGCATACACTAAATTTATACTTTAATTAGTTTAATATACACCACTCATGTACTGGAGTCATCTTTTATGATGTTTGAACCCTTAAGAAAGTGTAGGATAGAATCCTATGTAAATTAAAATAAGTCTCACTGCACCTAATTGAGATTGTCCATAATTTATTTTTCAAGATATGACAGCACAACTGAAGTGAAGAGCTAGGAGCTAATTATAAAAATCAAAAACTCCTTTGCCTTCTGAAACATTTTATTTTCACTGCAAAGCATTTAACAGATCCTTCCATTGATAGCTGAGCAAAGATGTGCTCAAAACAAACAATAGGAGAAAATTATGGAAAAGTTCATTCGGGGCAAATGTGTGATAACACTCCTGTTCTAATTAACACTATTGTTAGCATTTCCTATGGCAGTAGAACATACAAAACAAATAAATTTTGATTCAGGGAAACTTTCACACAAAACCTAAACAACATTGTAACTTGTTGATCTTTAGCCACTCATACTATATCATATTACAATCAAGAAATGAGACCATGTCCATGCTTTCTTTTCAAGAGATCTTGATAAAAGTTAATGTGAAACGCCAAGAACTAGTCATAAACATGCAACTTTTATTGCCCTTTGTAAATTGAACTCCAATGCAAAGAACATAATAGATCTTGGTTATTAGTCACTAGGTAGTAATATGTTAAATACACAAAGTGCACAAAACTATTGAGGAAGAACTTTTTTTAAAACATGTTAACCATTATTATAGATTACACTACTTTGCACAAAGACTCCATGACAGGGACAGCAGGAAGGAGGGAAATGTTTTGCAGATAAATATGGAACAATAGGGAAAACTCTATAAAGAAATTGAGAACATCAACTTTAAAAAATAAGTATTTTCAATTAAGAAAATGATGACAATAATATATAATATTTAAGATCTATCACCCATTATTAGGCATCATTTATTAATCTTAAATGGAAACTACATTATACAGTGCAAAGAAGAGAGGGAGAATAATTTTAGGATATTTTACTTCATCCACAGCAAATTAAACTGAGAAATAATAGAAAACTGGCTTTCTTCTATGAGAAAATCATCCTATTCTACAGCAAATTATTGCAGCCATATGGCAAACTTTTTCACCTATAAAAATAGTAATTAACACTTTACCTAGTAAGGAAATCTACTCATTAATCACATAAATTTATTGTAGTCATTTGCTGTAAAAATCTCAGCTATCTACAATAAGTAACATATTCAGATATTCGCAATTACAGAGTGTTTCCATCCATTTACATTACAATTTCAACCTATTTGCACCAACACTTGTGCTTCCTGCAATAATTTAAATCTGCATTTTCCCTAAAAATGTTATGACAAAAAACAAAATTATTTTCATAATATGACCATAGAAATGCACCAAAAGAAGGAAAACAGCCAAGTGACTAGTTCATGATTTGATCAAGTGACAGGCTTGACATGACCCTACAAATTCCATTTACATTCAATGCAGCCAGAACCCAAAGATTCTCAAAGAGTCAAAAATCAATTTTTTTGGTGGCAAGTGCATAATAGTAGAAGATTTTTCCATTTTTTAGTATATGTCCATTCCTTTGCAATGTCAATATATTTAACTTAAATATAGCCATCAGATGCTAGATGGAGTGGTTGAAGTAGCCAATTACCCATGCAGACCAAACATGCTCAAAGCATTCTAGAACAAACTACAAAAGTGAAGGTATGAGCACTTGGTAGTTTGCCTTGATAATAAGGAATTGTGTTGGTGTAATTAAATGTCTTGTACCTTGTCCTAGGTCATAATTACACCTTACTTAAGTTTACTTAGGGACCACATAGGAGGTTGTTGGAGATTTTCCACCTTTGGTGGAGTTGACATCTCATACCTCATCACTTCCACCTTTTGTGGACACATCTCTCCACCTTTTGTGGGTGATCCACCTTTTGTGGAGATTATCACATTATATTTTTCCACTTTAGATGGAGTGATAACTCTTCTTTGTTGTCACATGTCATAAGATTACGACACTTGTCATAATCTTATGCCCTCCTATGTTCTCACCTTGGCTATATATCCAAGGGGTCTCCTATGCATTGTATTGAGTATTGAGTATTGTATTGCATATCATATTATTGACATTGAATATAGTTTATTCTTGTCATATTATTTTCTCTCTCTTGTGCTTTCTATTAGGCCTCTAGATCTTGGGTGGCTACCTTCATAGCCAATTCTTACATGGTATCAGAGCGATTGGAGCGTCTTTGGATTGCCATTTTGGAGAGATTTATGTTGCTGCAGCATTTTGGAGCATTCTACGCCAAATCTGATCTCACCATTGCGTTCGGGAGGCTGTTTTCAGTTAAGATTTCCTTTCGTTTCATCGAAATCGGATATTGGGAACTCCATATCTGAAAAATTCTTCAATTTGGGTATTTTTTCAATTTTCTGAATTATTCTATAGTTTTGAAAAAAATTATTTTGTCAGAAAATTTCCAATTATTTTTTCAATATTACTGCAAAGTATCGGCATAATTTTTTTCAAATTTTCTTTTGTAAACATAAATTCTATTGTATTAATTTTCTGAATATTTTCAGAAATTTTGAAATTATTTTCAAAACAAAAAAAAAATTCTTGTATTTCTGATTTTTCATAAATCAGAAAATTTGTATTGAAATTTTTATTTAATTTCAAAAAAAAAAATAAAAAATAAAAAAACAAAACAAAAAATTATCTGCGTACCTGCTATCGCAGGTACTGCGCAGCAGGGTACGCCTGTACCCGCCGTGGTAATAGCGCCGTGCCGCAGAGGCCACGTGGCAGGCGGCCACTGGCCCCCGCGGCCCCACCCCGACCTCCGGCGACTCTCCTGTCACCGGCAGGCAGCCGGAAACTTCAAATTTCCCGGCGTTTAAAAACTCAGGCGGCGATAACAAAAATTCCGGCATCGTCAGAGCATATTCCGTCGACCATTCGGCATATTCCGTCATATTTCCGGCGAAGATCCGCGGCGGCGATGACGGCCATTTAACCGTCAATTTTAAGTTCCGAAAGTTTTTGACGGTCAGATGAACGTCAAATTTAATATCATATTTAGCTGACGTCAGCAGAGTTTTTCAAATTTTTGGCCCCCCTCACCAATGAAGTTTTTGATTTTGCAGTCCGACTTCAGAGCTTCATATCTTGCTCATTTTTGCTCATTTTTTCAAGCAATTTGTTTTGATTTGGGATAATTTTTCGTGTATTTCACAGTGGTGTACTCGGTTTCTGAATTTGGTGCACAGATTTTCCATAATTTTCAGTTTCTCATGACTGTACCTATCTTGTCACTATTTTTGCAACTTCAGAGGCTTCGTTCAGGCTCATATGAACTCCTTTTCAGGTGCCATTTTTTTTGAAAGTGCATGATTTTTTGTCTACTTCTTGAATCTGCAATCAGTTTGAAGCGATATTGAGTGGATTTTGTACTTTCAGCATATGGTCTTTTTTGGCCTATTTGGCACTTGTATTGCATAGATCTGGATTTAGGTCTTTGCTTATTTGTTCTAGTCTGTTATCAGCCTATTTATTTGCAAGTTGTAAATCAGAAATCATAAGCCCACTTAGCCAAGTTGCAAGTGGCCTATTGTACACGCACTACATTATAAAGTGCCAAAATCATCTATTTGTGGGGGGGTACTTTGATTGAGTGAATTTGGGGGGGTATCTCTTGTGTGATTTTTCATATTTTCTCTCTTGTGCTCTTGCATTCCATCATGGGTTCATCTAAAGTTCCACTCTTAACTGCACATAATTATGGTACATGGAAAGTACGTGCATGGAGTCAACTAATGGAAAAAGGATTAATTTACTACATTGATGGAACCATAACTGCACCTTCAGATCCTAAGGCAGATCCAACAGCATATATGGATTGGCTCACTAAAACTTCTATGGCATTGGGTACATTAAGAAAGTCCATTTCAGATGATCTCATTTTCCATGTTGATAAATGTACTACAGCTAAGGAAGCTTGGAATAAACTTGCTGCTTTGTATGGTAAGGTTGATAAGGTTAAGGGATACAAACTTGAACATGATCTCTTAAGCCTTGATACCAAAGATTTTGATACAATTCAGGATTATGTCACTAAGGAAAATGAACTAAGAGCACAACTAAAAGATTGTGGCATTGAAAAAGAGGATGATCAATTGGTCTTCAACTTGTTAGATAAACTTCCAGTTGAGTATGCAGCCTTTGTTTCAAGTTTTCAAACTCAAAGATTGACAATAAGTAACTTCAAAACACCATCTTTTGAGGCTCTCACAGATCTTTTGATTCTTGAGCAAAATAAGTTGACAAAAATGGGTATTCTCAAGTCTTCAACTTCAAGAGCATTGGTGGTCAATCATGGAAACAATAAGCAAAGCAAAGGAAAGGACCAAAAGCAATCTTCACCAAAGCCACAAGGAGAGAACAAACAATCCACTCCTCCACAAAAAAGCTCATCAACTTCATCTTCTTCAAAGAAGTACAATAATTCAAGCAAGAGGGATCAACCAACATGTGCATATTGCAAAAGGATTGGTCATGATGAGCATCGTTGTCATGTTAAGCAAATTGATGAGTTGAAACACATCCTTAAGAAGAACAACATCAAATTGCCAACTGCATATCAAGAGAAGGAATCATCTCCTTCCACTTCTTCTAAGGGAAAAGGAACAACTCTCATGGCAACAACATCTAGCTCATCTCCTTCTTCATCATCTCAACATGATAAACATAAGGGGCAAGCATTTCTTGCTTTTGCAGATTCCAATACAGATCAGTGGATCCTTGATTCAGGAGCTTCGCATCATATGACTTCGTGCAAGGATATGTACTCTTCATTTGATTCTTGTTCTTCACCACCCATTTTGATGGCAAACAACACTTCTTTGGAAGTTTGTGGGAAGGGTTCTATTGACGTTGAAGGTGGAACATTCAATGATGTTCTATGTGTGCCTACTTTGTCAAGGAATATCCTCTCCATCTATCAGATTACACATAGTGGTACAGGAAAAAGTGTAGAGTTCACACCAGATTCTGTCATTGTTCGAGATTTGCATAGCAAGGCTCTTGTTGCAGTTGGGGAGGTTGATGATCATTCTCGGTTCTACACCTTCTCATATTTTGCTCCTATTGATGATTCAGTTCACCCTAGTGTGGACAAACTTGAGGAGACTGAGTATGGTTACTTGAATCTTGGAGTGCTTTCTACTCCTAAGGTTCTTGAACCTATTGCTGATATTCCATCTCCTACATTGACTGTTGTACCTAATGATACTTGTGTTCCGACAGTTTTAGTACCTTGTGATTCAGTGCAACAGTGCATACCTTGTCTTCCAGCAGCAGCTTCATGGGATGACTACTTGACAGACATTGGTAGTTTGTTTGTGGAGTCCTACATTGCAGACTTGGGAGACACACTTGATTATCTACATCTTCTCTTTGATGAAGGTGATTCTTCTTCAGTTGTTGCGAGGGAATACTCTGACCCTCCTCTACATGATCAGTCTTTTGAGGTTGATGTGATTGTGGATGCATCTTTACAACAGTTGGAGGAGGCCACTTTCTCTTTTGAGGAGACACTGTCTTTGGAATATGTTCTATCTTCATCCTTGCTAGATCCTGAGTTGTCTTTTTCAGCGGATCAGTGTGTTGTTGCAAAGGGTTTCTCACAGATTCCAGGAGGTGACTACATTGCAGCTTCACATGGTTTGGGAAAGGCATCTTTCGGCATCGACACAGGGACACTTGAGCAAATTTTAGAGACTTCTTACATCTTGAGGGTTCTTCCTTCTTCACTTGTGGATTGGGGAGACTTCATTCATACACCTTTGGTATTGTTTCTTCCCAAGGGGAGGAACGTTGTTCGACAGTTTTGGAGCAGTTTCTTCATTCCTTCTCGAGCATCTTCCATGGGTGATCATTGTACATTGAAGGGGGGCTACCTTGTCTCTCTTCTTCTCTTGTATGGGGGGGACTTTTTCCTCACATGGGGTTTTATCCTTCTCATGCTATGTTCATAGTCTTTTGTATTTCATCTCTCTTTTGGGGGGTAGTTTTTTCCCACTGGGTTTTTCTATCTTTACTCCACTTGTGAGAGATTGCATTGTTTGTACATGGGTACCTAACATGGCCTAGTAGCCGGGACCCATCTTGCATTGTTTATTTTGTGTACATTCTCCCTAAGTTGCACTTAAGGGGGTGTTGGTGTAATTAAATGTCTTGTACCTTGTCCTAGGTCATATTACACCTTACTTAAGTTTACTTAGGGACCACATAGGAGGTTGTTGGAGATTTTCCACCTTTGGTGGAGTTGACATCTCATACCTCATCACTTCCACCTTTTGTGGACACATCTCTCCACCTTTTGTGGGTGATCCACCTTTTGTGGAGATTATCACATTATCTTTTTCCACTTTAGATGGAGTGATAACTCTTCTTTGTTGTCACATGTCATAAGATTACGACACTTGTCATAATCTTATGCCCTCCTATGTTCTCACCTTGGCTATATATCCAAGGGGTCTCCTATGCATTGTATTGAGTATTGAGTATTGTATTGCATATCATATTATTGACATTGAATATAGTTTATTCTTGTCATATTATTTTCTCTCTCTCTTGTGCTTTCTATTAGGCCTCTAGATCTTGGGTGGCTACCTTCATAGCCAATTCTTACAAATTGATTATTATGTTTTAACTTGTAGAATGACTAAGTTTGACGAAAGGGAGTCTACGTGTATAAGAGCTAAACATGGGAGGCAAAGATAGATGAGCTGGAACAACATCTATCAGGACTGAGACAATGATCTAGATTTTCATTTATGGGACAGGTTTCTTAAAAGACTTGCTATACCTGTTGTCAAGACGTATAGTGAAATGTTTAAGTGCTTATTTCAATTTGGTAGTTGTGGAGTTGTTATAACTTTAGCACATGATTATTATGTTGAGTAAAATATTTCTTAAGGTGTTAGAATATGCAATAAACTATAAAGTAATAGATATTTTAATGGCATTCAATGATACCATGAACAAGTTGTAAGATAAAGACAAATTGGACCCCATTAAACCCAAATTTTAAAGGGTTATTTTGCATCATATACTAAAAATCTGGGGAACTTTTGAGTCAGTCATTGTCCATCCTAATCAGCTATCCTCTATCATGTTATGACTTCCACAAATGAATGATGTCACTAGCAACACATTATGGAGTTCAAAGCATTTTTTCTAGTCATGGAGTTTAATAGAGTGATCATTCTCGAGGGAGACCATTGCAAGAGAACATGCATTGTCTGTTTGAAGTAGAACTTTTGTCCGGACCAAAATTTTTAATGAGGTTTTACCATAAGACAAAGACATTTCCATCACTAGTGAATATGTGTAAGTAGGATTACCAAAGGTGATGAAAGACAGTTGGAGGATTTGATTCTATGGAGATAATTTACCTGCAAATGACAAGAGACACCCACTCTTGCACCATAGAAGGCATCCTTAATGACAAGGAGGGTCATATTCTATCATGAACAAGCTCCAAGTTAGAAGTGTAGATGTTTTTATTGGCATGCCAGAGAATCTTTATTTTAAACTGCACTGCTAAGTTCAATGTCATCTAGGTGCCAATCCTATCCAAGAAAATATCCAGCATATAATCTGGGAGGTTGCAATGTTCAAAAGAACTAATTATTAAATAAGAGGATTTTCGTTGCAATGTTCAAAAGAACTAATTATTAAATAAGAGGATTTTCGATTCATTTATTAATATGATGAGAACTTTCCATTTCAAACTGGGAGTCAAATCAAGTTTGGAATTGAAAATGAAGTTTTTTATTAAAGAACACAAAATGTTTCAAATTTGTGATTTGATGGCAAAAGTGGAGTGTAGATAGCGTGTAGGTTGCATTTTGTTTGTTCTTTGCTTTCATTAAAAAGAAATACATAAACTCACTCTTTATAGGCACATCTTCTACTGAAGTGAAGTTGATATTGAAATTTTTATTAGCAAGATGCCCTCACTGCCTCTGCCTTAAGATCTTTTTTTAATTTTTACTCTTATCTTTCAATAACCTTTGCTATTTGTTTGGGGTGGGCCATGTGTCCATAACTGATCTTATGCAAAAAATAGATTATTGAAATACAAAGGCTATCAAAGGATTGATTGCCATCTTAAGCCAATCCAACATAATATTCATATTGAAGATCATTGAAACGTGATCAATATTCACATGCAGGTTGAAGAGAATACATGTTTCTACTATATGAAAATATAAATGTATATTAGAAAATAATTCTCATGTCATAAGACTTGCAGCAGAGTGGCGAATGGATTATAGAGATTTCATCAAAATAGTGTTACACAACTTGTACTCAACACAGTAATAGCAAGCTGATTTTTGACTCAAACTTGGACTCAATACTCAAATTTGGCCAAGACTTTGGCAAAGACTCAGCGAATTGAGAAAACCATGAAAGATAAAGCTTTTTAAGGATTTAGAGCTTTTATCATGCACTTTTCAATAGATAAAGTATAAAGACACAATAATTAATCAAATAGAAGCTGTTTTGATCACATACACAAGTATAAATCAAAAACATGACGATAAAAGTGGATTTCAACTTAAGGAAACAACATTTTTAAATATATAACTATTGCCATGTGTTTTAGGTCTACAAAACTCATGGATTATGATGTCCTCGGCATCAGAAACAAAAATCACAATATGGAATCATGAACTATGGTCAAAAGGAGCATGCAAACATCAAACAATGTTGGGTACAAGCTCCATGTGAATATGTGGCATCTAAACCCAAGGTCAGCCAATAGTTTGAAATTTACCAAGTCACAACAAGCCCCACAAAACTAAAAATATCTAAAGACTTGCTCCATTGTTCATTCTAAGTTGTCAACGTAATTGACTCAATATTCTTTGCTTTCATGTTTTGGCATTATAGTTAGCCAATAGGCTCTTATGTGGGAATTCAGTCCCTTAAAAGCGTGTCACGCCATTTTCTTTTAATTTGTCAGATATTTTTTTAAAATCACCAGAATTGTGTGTGATAAGCATTGCATTTGATTTTCACAGATCGTTTATTTCTTGTAACTTTATTTCATCTACCATTGTCCCTGCATTGGATGGAAGATTGAAAAACTCTAGTTGCTTTGAATTTATACCACCCATAAATCATATGCAGAAACCATTGAGAATACATCCCTCAATCCAAATGCTATGGGTTAAAGATGGCCTCTCATGCAAACTGCAAGCCAAAACAGCAACAACACATGGTTCTAGAGAAGGTTTAGTATCACCACAGGCTTTGAATGGGCACATTCAGTTTGTCATTCCTCCAATTGTTGTCTGGCCATTATGCACACCATATTTGATGGCTCTCTTAGTATTCTCCTGCTGCTCTGCCTCCATATGAACCACACCACCTACTATAAAGTTGCCATTCTCATAATATTATTGTTATTATCACTATTACTACTTGTGTGCAGCAAGGGGTTGTTTTCTATGCTTCTTTTGTCCATCTCATCACTCCAAAATCACTTTGATCTTCTTTTTTAATGAAACACTTGCTAAAAGCTTCAGAATAACTTCAATTTTATTGTAATGTACAGTGGGTCAGGATATTATATTTCCACCCTAAAGCCCAATTCTCTATGATTTTGACTGATTGTGTTTTGGTTGTGGAAACACATTGATTATTAGATTTTGATGTTGAAGAGCTCACAGATAAAATCCCTTGGTTTCTAATTTTTTAAATAGATGCTCCAATTCAACTATAATGAGCTGTCAATACTATAATTATTTTATAAAAAAAAAATTATCAAGTATAGTGAAAATACAAAAAGAAAAATAATTTTTTCCTTATTTGGAGGATTTCACTCCACCTTGGGTAGTAGTTTCTTGCATGTGGTAATAGGTTTAAAAAAGAATTGCAAAGGTAAGTGTTTTGAGGTTACTTGTAACAAGGGAGGGTTAATACATGCCTTACAAGAAGCTATTTCTATAGTATTCTTGGAACATACCTATATATATAGTTTTCAATAAAGATAATGACAATATTGTTACAAATGTTAACCATAATGAGGTCAAACATACTAATACAAAAAATACAATAGAAATGAATGAAATAGAATTGATCAATAGAATAATATATTTTCTATTGCATTCTTGGTACCTGAATCTAAAGGCTTTGCTTACAACATTGACTGATCAACATGGTACAAACAAACTACTTTATTTATTTATTTTGATTGACGTATTGTGAGATTTGACTTATTGACATACCCCTTCAGTGGTAGTGTTGTTTATAACACCCCATGAGTTGTGGTTATCAATTCATCCCCTATGACGTTGAGCATTGATTCTGAATATATCCCTCCCTCCTTTCACGATGCTTTGATGGATGCCCATACCCTGTTCCAAAGCTACCATATTGGCATAGGCATGGAGGAAACTCTCAAAGGTTGTGGAATTTGGCTTTACACCTTCCAATTGCATATGCTTGAAAGTTTCTAAAGCCTTTTTAACAAATCCATTTTTTACATATCCTGCAATCATTATAGTCCATGAGATGACATCTTTTTAAGATATTCTGTCAAACAGTTCACGTGCCTTGTTAATGCTTCCACTTTTTACATGCATGTCTACTAGGGCAGTTGTGACTATAATATCTAACAAAGTTCCTCTATCCTTTATGCTTTGATGGATGTACATACTGTTCCAAAGCTCCTGTTTTGGAAAGGGCAGGGAGGATGCTAGTAAAGGTTCTAGAATTTGGCTTTAAACCTGAGAATTGCATTTGCTTATAAATTTTTAAAGCAGGCAAATTATTAATTATTTATAAACTAGGAAACAGGCAGAGGTTAGAGAAAAATTCAATTTATTAATAATTTACAGTAACTTGCAATTTGAAACCAAGAAGAATAGGCATCTCAATCTCTAATCAATTTATTTCTTCTATTCATATCCCTCTTAACTCTAAAAATGTTTCATTTTGATCCCTCTCAAATGTAGACCAATGATGATTGATGTGCAACCTCATAAAATAGGGTTCCACAGGTGGGTTCCAAGGGTATCATTCCATATGGTCTTTTACCATGACTTAATCCTCTTATCAACTAATCAACAATTTCAAACTAACGTTGCCCTATCTCTATTTCATATTGTTTAAAAGAAGAAGCTTCCATATTTCAATCACAAGAGAACTTTGATAAAATGGCAAAAAATGAATCTTGAGGGATTTATTGGAAAAAAAACTGTTGTCATTTCAAAATATTTGGCAGTCTTTTCAAAAAAAACAAATGTTTTTCATATTTTACCAATTTTTGAAGTTTGGCCCAAGGGTTTTCCCCAGGTTTTACTACTATGCCTTAAACTGGAGCCATTTACAGCTATTCCATTGCATCATGCATAAATATTGGAATTATTTCCATCACCACAAGCATAATCTGTAGCACTGAAAAACCTTTAAAAAAACACATAACTTGTCTAAAAAAATTAAAGTTTATAAAAATTGGATATATTTATACATGTCAAAAAAGTTAAAACCATGTCACAATCAATCCCATGGAAATTCTAATCATTCAGTAAGCAAGATTCTGAAACCCTACAAATCCACACTATTTATTCCTACAGGAGATTCTAACAGTTTCTTCTAATAACCCTAAAATCATTCCCTGCCTATTCCCAAAGAAATTCCAAGAATTATGTTACATAAAATCAAAGAAATAACTTACAATTTGAAAAATGGGTACACCAAACTAAATTAAATGTATATTCTCATGTAGTAAAAACCCCACCATTTGTCTCAATTATCACATCTAAACCTTAACAATTCCCGGAAAACTGAGATCAATTCAGTGCTAAAGGAAAATCCAAATGCTTGGTAATAAGTATATATCAAATTAAATGAAATAACTAAAAATCCCATACACGTGTAAGGTACAATACTACAATTAATTCAATGGGGACTCCAAATCAACAAAATCCAATAGTTTACTTATCAAGATGCAAAGTCAAACCCTCACAAAAGTTCAAGATAAAGCATTACTGATGCAAGAGCTTATTAAAATCATGCTATTAGGTGATGTGGACATTTTCCTGGAATAGATATTTCTTTGGAAGCAATAAGAGTGGAGTTATTCAGAATGGAGCAAAGAAAGGAAGAAAATTTTTATTTACTTTAAGGAGGCCAAAATAAAGGATGGATGACAGAAATTAAAAAATACAAACATATGGATGTATGTATTCTTAAGGAAGCTCTATATAAAAGATGACAACTAATAGACCAGACAAAAATAACTAGTGAAACTTGGGAACTGAATGAACGAAAAGCTACAAATGATTAATAGAAGTGATGAGATCGAATCCATAAAAGGGCATTATCAAATTCACATCCTACAAATTCCTCAAGTTTCTTTCAAAGCAATGGTTATGATAAAAATCAATGCCAGAGTTTAAAGTTCAAATTTATGTATATTGAAATCAATTCAAAATGCATTTCTCATAAACAAAGACCACACAGTTGCCTTGGTTATCAGATCCAAACTACAACAAAATCTCAATACATATAATCCTGAAGGCCAGTCCAACATTTATTTAAACAAAGAGTCCTATCAATCCTAAAGCCATGCCTTGCCAACTCCATGATGAAACTTAAAGCATTACACCACTGAAATCAAACCAACTACTCAAAATTCATGGATTCAGCCAAATTGATGCCCTACCTACTCCTAAAATAAGTTCCTAGAAATGGGTCTACCAAAATCAATACAAGGACTTAAAATTCAGAAAAAAGTATACACAAATCAATTATGCACCCATTTCCAAGAAATGGAAGTCCATAACTTCCCCATTTATTGGATCCAAACCCTAACGAAACCTCAAAACCTTAAAAAGTTAAACTACAGTTTCAACATACCACATACTCTTGTGGTACTTCAACGTATAAGGTCTGCTCTCCAATGTCCAATCGAAGTGCGTATGCGTCTTGTGCTTCTGCTTCCTGCTTTGATCCAGCAACGTCAATTCAAACAGAGCCCTAACATCTGTACCCTCACTGGCCAAGGCAATAAAGAGTGAAACATAAAGACTATTATCCTCGACACTTTTTTCACCTGGGTAGAAGTAAATAGCCCATTCATAGCCACCCACAACAAAATTTTCACTGGCAATGTATTTTCTGACTCCCATACCCTTGGAGAGGCAGTATCCATTGATTGTGAAGTGGTGTGAGCCATTTACAGAATCTATAATTGGCGTAGAAGTTGTAATCAGTGAAGCTGCAGAGGAGGAGAAGGACTTTTAAGGAGCTTTTGATCCTCTGAAAGGCCCCCTCCTTGGCCTCTGCAGGGATTTGGCACGCCATTGTATTTATAGCTGAATTTTTTCTATTCTATGGGAAAAGGAAAATGCATGTCAAATAAGGGAGGGAGGGAAAATGAATGAGAGGGAAATAAAAAAATTATTTTAAAAAAATAAATTTTTTTATTGTCTTAATTTAAGACAATTAGAAAATTAGAAATATAAATTAAATATAAAATATAAATTTAAGACAAAATTAATATTTTGTCTTAAATTAACTTCTCAAACTCCCTCTTTGTGTAGTAGTGCACAAGGGTAGATGAGGCCTAATCCATAGATGAAAGAGAATACAACCAAATAGCCAAGAGGAGAGGGTAACCCAATCTCCACCTTCACTTCTCTAAGGTATAAATTTCTTAGAGGCTTAGCCTAGATTGATAATATTCTACTTCCAAGAGACATGTCTTTTGATTCACCCCCACTCTTTATACTCTTTCAAAGCACAAGAGTTGAGGTCATACCACAATCATTCTAAAAAATAAAATAAAGATCACTTATTTTGATCCTCAAGATCACACTAGGGTTCAGATGAGAGCATATGTAGGTCTTAGGGACTAAAAAGAAATTTGTTTATTTTAAAAGCATAAAATCAAAATATGAAAGTTAAATTTTAAGCCCAATTTTGAATGTGAAGAAGACACCAAATAAAGTTGTCTAAATAAAAAATGGATTACAAAAATGGATTTCTTATGATTTTTTGATAAAATTTCAAAAGAAATTTCTGAAAAATGATTTCGTATGAAGTTATGAGAATTTGAAGTTTGAAAAGAAGGTTTGAGTTTGACTGAGTGCACTTGATTTTTGGAGAAGAATCTAAAAAATAAACTTGCATCATAGTGAAGAGCTCGTAACCAGATTTCCAACACCTTTTGAATTTTTATGGATAAAACTTTAGATAACTCTTAACTAAAAAAGTAAAATAGCTCCTAATAAATGCAAATAAAATAACTATTTAAGTAAATAAAATAAATAATTTTATTTTTGTGGATAAAAGGCATATAGCTTGAAATAGAAATAAAATAAAATCATTCTTAAGTAATTCTAAACTAAAATAATTTGTTAAGTAAATAAAATAAAATAATTCTTAATAAATATAAATAAAATAATTCTAAAGTAGTGGGTGGCAGGGAGGGCACCACTCCATCACCTGTATGCTTGCATGGAGTGGTCAGGTGATAGTCTACCGGGGATTGGGATCAAGCTGGCACCACGGTTCATGTGGCTTAGGGAATTCTCTAGAACAGGCAATAATAATAATTGCCCGCTGACATAGGGTGTAGTGCATCGTCCTTCTCTGAATGTTTCCCAGCCTATTCATGTTTATTGTCAAGCATGCAATGATGGTTTTCATTGTAGTTGGTGGTGGTTACATTCCCTAAGTGGAGTGGAGGTTTCTGCATTCACATTTTGTATGCTTTGCTTCCCATCTGGCCATGAGTAGGTTTATTTTGTTGGTTTTGGTGAAGGAATTAGAGATGGGTGGTATGGTCACTCTAGTGCAACTAAAGAGTTCAAAGCGTCAAATGGCCTTCGAAGGCCAGGTTACCTCTCTTCAGTTGCAAAGAATCATTAGGCATTTGAATTATCTCACTTTTTTGCGATTAAATGTATTGCTAGGAAAGGTTTTATGGAGAATGCAAAAGGGTATCGTCTGGATTTTGATATTTCTTCCTGAGTTTTGGCTGGTTTACATGACATTGGTGTTCCTAAACCAAAATCGAGGGTAATTATGAGGAGGCTTTTTCGAAAGGACATGTTGGTGGGTTTGGATAGAGCTTTGGCTATCACCTCCTTGGGAAAAGGCATACCCCGCCCTCATGATTTGGCTCTTCTGAATGACCTAGAGGTGCTGGTGAGGTTCTTTCAATTTCTCTTGGATGTCAATGGTCTGGAATTAATGGAGCATAGGCATCTAGTGACTGTAGGGGTTGAATTTCTCAGGAAGAAATTCTGCTTGATTCTAGTTGCAGACTTGACCTAGAAAAGAGAGTTTTGTGTGTTTGCTCAACAAAATGTGTGGTAAATGGGGATTGGGAGGTTGATGGAGTCTTTGTCGAAGTATAGGGTATGCACCTGGTTGTCTATTAAATCGTAGCCTTCTCTGTGGTAAGGGTCTCTATAAATTTGTTGTCAATTTTTTGTCTCTACCAACATGATGAATTCAGTGGGTGGTATGGTTTTTTGTCTTGGTTGTGTATAGGGGTGGTATTATGGTAATCTCAATTTGGGAATGTAATGGGATTGTAGGAAGTTTTTGTTGGTGGCCCAAGAAGGGCTTGAACTCTATATCTCTGAATTTTGAAATTAATATAATCCATCTCTCTTACTTATCAAAAAATAATAATAATTCTAAAGTAAAATAACTCTTTAAAAAAATAAAATAATTATAAAATAATATTAAGCAAATAAAGTAAATTTAAAATATCTCTCAATTGCATAAATAAAATAAAATATTTTTTCTAAATATAATTCTTCAAATAAGAATACAAATAAAAATAAAATAATTTTTTTTTTAGATAATTTTAAATAAATATACTAAGTCATTATCAATATTTTTTAATTTTTACAATAAATATATATTATGGTAAATTTATAATAATTTATTAGTTGATAGGCTATATAGTGTGGGCATTGTCCACCAAAATTTAGTATTTTTCATGCTTGAGAAATTGAAACATTCCTTGCATCATGTCTAAAAACAAAATTTGACACTGCTTCTTTTTATCTCAAGGGACACTTCTCCACTCTTAATATTCCACTTCATATTTTTGAAGGTCTCTAGTATGATTCATTGCTATCTGAAATGATGAGCCAAGATATTCAAAAGAAGCCCATCAAAATTGGTGCAGCCATGGGTGCATGCTTAGTAAGGATTATCTTCCACCCATATATATAGTTGTCTCACACTGAAAAAGCCAACTTTTAGGCATTTGAAACATTCCTCACCACATGCCTAATTTTTTCTTAGGCATAACTAATATTTTCGCTTAATTGATACAACTACTACATCTTCAATTACAATATCTTTTGGAGAACTTGATAGACTAATCATGCTATTGCTTTTGTTGTGAGGGAAATAAAATTGTAGAAGAAATTGAAAAATAAGCATGAGAAATTAGAATATTTTTTCAAAGTTTACAAAATAAACCTTCATATTGCCATGCTATCAAATTTAGTATCATGTAACAAATGGATAAGACTAAGAGAGCTTGATAATTTAATTAACAAGGAGAAGATTACTCTAAAATAGGATAAGGTAATGCACTTAAAAACTATAGATAATATTGCATAAGAAATTGAAGTCATGTAACAATACTTGCAATAGGTTATTATTGTTAAAGATCATATCTCATAATAAAATTATAGTTGTGCTATATATGTGTCATCAACTTGTCAATACAGAGTAGTAGATGTTTCTAGTCTTCTCTAGCCTATTATCACTAGCCACAATTTGTTGTTAGTCACATTTAATTTGGTGTCAAATTACTTAGTAGAATTATAACATGACCATTAAGGTTATTGTATCCATTTATACATATCATCGAATGAGTAAAAGTATTAAGTGAGTTCATATGTAGTTCCATTCTCTATGTTTCTATTGCTATTATATTTTTGATTTGGTATCAAAGCATTTATTGGTGTATACCTTTTTTATATACTCTTTCCTAGTCATTGCAATTTTTAGTAAGGAATAACAAGAAGTAGTGGGAGGGTGGTTATGTCCAAGTTTTTGAGTTAGCAAGCGAGAATAAAACTCATAGAGTATCATAAGATTGAAAAAGACTCTAAGATGCTTTAAATCACTATGTGAGCCAAAGAAAGCTTGGGTTCTATTTTGGGAATTTAGACTATGACGTGTGAGTTAGGATACTTTGAAAAGTATTTAGGTATGACAAAGGATCATGCATTAAGAATGTGAATCCCTCAAGATTTTGGTGGGAATCTTAGAGGATGGTTGTTGGACTACATAACAAGCTATGGTACTACAAAGATGGATAGAGCTCAAGTCTACAAGTTTGAGTTGAGATGGTTTTTTTGCTATGAATTTTGAGTAGTTGGTGTCTATGGTGTGTTGAGTCTTTTCAAAGTCTTCTTGGGAAAGTTCTTGAAGAGCAATCTAAGGGACTTGGTGATAGTGTTGAAAAAATGGGGCCTAGATTGGAAAGTATGAGTAGGTGCCTACATGATTTGGAATTAGAGGTCAATCCATGAGGAACTATAAGAAGGTATTTCTAGAAATTGGTAGCCACATTGATGGAGTTGTTGGTCCTATGGCGACTGTGCTAAGGATTTTTAACATCGTTCATGTCTTATAGAATCGATTGCTATCCAATCCATGGTTGGACATATGGGGCTACTTGAATGTGGTTAATTAGGTAGAGGAGGCACTTTCCTTACTTTGAAAAGGCCAAAACGATGAAGATAGGGAGGGATGCAATAGAGAATAGTTAGTTGCTCAATAGTCTAAGGTGATTGTGGATAAAATAAACTATACCTTATTGGGGTTATGATACATACATGTGAGTATTGATGTACAATAGTTCAAGGGAGATCCAAAATCTAAAAGTACAATATCATACCTTTACAAGGGTGATCAGACACTTCATGTGAAAATACTATCCAACGATGTTGAGAACTTGGATGATAGCTTAGAGATGACTATACTTATAGTTTGGTAGCATCTTGAAGATGTATTATTGGTCTAAGAACTATATTCATAGAAAAAATTCTACATAATGTATTTTCTATTGTTCTATTTTATGTTGCTAGTTAGTATAATTCCCCATTTGTACTATGTAGAGACATGTTAAGCATCCATCAAAATTTAATTATTTGTTAAGGGGAAGTGTTAGATATCATAAGATAATTATAGTTGTGTTATGTATGTGTCACCAAAATGTCAATAAAGAGCAGTAGACATGTCTAGTCTTCTCTAGCCTGTCGTTAATAGCAACAGTTTTTTGCTAGTCATATTTAATTTGGTATCAAATTCCTTAGTAGAACTATAGCATGACTATTGAGGTTATTGTATCTATTTACATGTATCATCTAATGAATAAACGTATTGAATGAGTTCATCTACAATTCCATTCTCTATGTTTCTACTATTGTTATATTTCTAATTACTATTATGAACAAGATGAGTGAAAGCTTAGATATGGTGACTTGGGAATCTAATTGAATAGATATGGTGCTACCTCTCAACACCTACAACTACAAATTTTGGAACCACTTATATGATGAAAATATAAAAATATGTTAACTAAGTGCACTAAGGCACATAACTATTTTGGGTCCAATGAATTACTGACAACAATACCTTTGGATATTCCCTACATATGAATTTTTGCTTGTTTCAAAGACCAGACGATGGTGGGTGGGCAACAAAGGCTTTAATTTTAATGGGAAAGACCAAATGCATGTTAGGGTTAATGAAAATTATTTTTTTAAACAAATAGCTATACAAATTTTTTATTTTTCACACATGTTCTCAATGTCGAGGATTATGTATGAGTATTTCCAAAGGAATCCATTCTCTCTTGGTAGATTTCATACTTGGGGCCCCTTAATTAATCACATCGAATCCTATTTATCCCTAAAATCCTCGATTCATTCATTTGTTCTTCACGAGAGTGAGTGAAAATAATTTTTAGCATAGCGGCTTTTGTTTTATGAACCTTTAATGTTTCAAGTTTAACTTCTTAACTAGTGTTCTGGATTCTTGAAAAGAGTAAGAAGGTTGATATTAAAAATAAGTGATAAAACATAATTACATGTACTTTGGTTTATAAAAATAAAATAAAACATATCCTTCTAAATTTAGAGGCTTAACAAAACTACAATGGGATTCCAAGTACCATAAATTTGTAAAATTAGAAACTTAGTAAATTAGTATATATATTTTAAAGGATCAATTTTGAAGGAGCAAGGAGTCCCATGAAGCAAAAAAAGAAAATGCTACAAGATTAATTAGAATCTTGTCCTCAATAATGGCAACCCTTATTTTTTAGCTCAAAAACTTAATCTCATGCAAAAGTGGTGGAGCTAAAAATTGCTCTACCAGCTTAAGTTTTTTTTTCTCACTTGTCAATCATATGAAATTTTAAAATTCTCACCAATTATTATTTTTATTATTTTACATTTATTTAAGTTGATTAATTGAATATGCAAAATAATAAACCGTCATGAGACCATAGCTTCCATAAATATAGGAGCTTAAACTTTTAAGCTTAAACTATGATACAAAATTCATGGGACCACCCACTTTAAAATAATCCTAAAAATGTAGCACCCATGAATTTTTTTAGGAATCCCCCCTCCATGGGACCCCACCCTAAGAGCCCTTTGCTTTTAGGATGAGATGGAAGTTTCCCTCAATATTATAGAGTTTTTTCCACATGCATGCATCTATAATTTCTAACATTAATTGTTGTTAAAAAGTTAAATAAATTTTTTCAGCATTAACCATTGTTAAAAAATGATGAGATGATCATTTTTTTTAAATTACTTTGCTTAAGACTTTAAACCTCTCCAACTGATATAAAAACTATGAGACCATCTACATATAAAATATTACAAAGTTCAACACTTGTTAAAATATTTTAAAAAACACCTACTAAATTCAACTATATTCCTCTTATCAAATTTATAAGGCATTCTATATATAAATTAGAATAACCTAACCATTACACCTTTTTAAATGCAAATGCTAATTTATTTGTATGAAATATTTTATTCTTCTAAAGTGACTTATCGTGCATTTTAGATGTGATGGGGGAGGTGTGAGATCCTCGTGTTAACTTGTCTCACTTTATACAACGTCCTTAATTTGTGTTTCCATTTTCTAAACTTTTTATTACTATATGTTTTATCACCAAACCAAAACGGAGTTACTCGAAAACAGAGCCTCAAGTTAAACCAAAAAAAAGTTTTTTAATAGTTACTGGAACCATAAAATTTACCACCTGCACATCAATGGATATTCCCACATTACTTAAACCCTAGGAAACTTAGAAGCGCAAAAATATTACAGTCCTGAATTCCAGATATGCTGTATTGTTTTGCGTGAAGTAAATATTTAAAGAAATACTGCCGCTTGGGCTATGAGAGCGACAGCGGAGGGGACAATACAGAACGATAACAGAACAAGTGTAATTCAAATATGGATAAAACATTTTCTTTTGTCATATTAAAGCTCTGGTACACACAGATTGTTGAGTTAACTGTGCAACAAGAATAGCAAGGAAAGTAAAAACAGAACGGTAATATAGATTATAAAATAAAGACAAGAAATTGACACAGTTATTTAACATAATTCACTATTAAATGAGTATATTCACAAAAGAAAGCAGGTCACTTTATTTTTATTGATTAATAACAAATTTAGTTACATCATTCTCATCATCTCAAAAAAATAAATAAAAGGAAGTATCTGCCACTCTTCAAGCAAGCGAAAAAGTATGGTAAGAGGAAAATGAAAGGGTAGTGATGGTTGGACTTCATCTTCTTTTGATTTATTTCCAGTCTTTATGTAAGACCAACAATTCTTTTTAATGTGACCTTCCTTGCCACAAAATCACAACTTGAATTTCTACCTTGAGATTTGGATATGTACTTGGATAATTTAGATCTTCTTTTATTATTATTTTTCCCTCGTCCTTTGGATCTCCCCCTATTGTTGGTAATCAGAGCATCTCTCAATGAGATATTTGAATTTTTATTTGTCCTTATTGAGAAGAATTTTTGTAACCTCATCAAAATCCAGAACATTCCCCTTCTTTCCAAATACCCTAACAGTCATAACAACTCCTTCCCAGCTATCCGTTAAAGAACATAACAGCAATATAACTTTTATTTCATCTTCTAAATTGGTACTAATGGAAGTTAATTGACTGATTAATGTATTGAATTCATTCAAGTGGGATGATACTGGATTACCTTCCTTCATCTTTAGGTTGTACAACTTCTTCATAAAATAAACTTTGTTTGAAGCTGAAGCCATCTCATATATATCAGATAATTTGTCTCACAGACCCTTCGTTGTCATCTCCATGGCAACATAAAATATTGCTTGAAAGAGAGAGGATAATAGTTACCTTTGCTTTTTTGTTCAGTCTATTCCAATCCTCCTCGGTCATAGCAACAGGTTTCTTGGACTTTTCCCCTAACATAATTGCAAGGTCTTTTTGAATCAGTGGTGTTTCCATTTGCAATTTTTACATACGAAAAGTTTTGACCCAAAACTTTTCAATCTTGCAATCCTCTTTCCTCAACTCACCTCTGATACCCTTGTTGAGTTAATCATATAACAAGAACATCTAAAAAAGTAAAAACAAAACAGCAATATAGATTGCAAAATAGAGACAAGAAATCTACAGTTATTTAACATGGTTCATCATTAAATAACTACATCCACAAAAGAAAACAGATCACTCTGTTTTTATTAATTAACAACAAACTTAATTACATCATTCTCATCATCCCAAAAAATAAAAATAAAGAAATTATCTTCAACTCTGAAGAAACACGAAAAGAGAAAAATTGGGCTTCACTTCCAACACAAATCACTGAATAATCAACCTCTCTATTTTGCCTCTCCTTTCATTATGGAAAACTACTACAATGCTTACAAATTTGATTGGATGTTGCAAACATTCAGAAATTTAAATCTGCACGCCTCTTTATAAGGCCATTATGCACAACAGAAAAGGTAACCAATGGCAGAATATGGATTTCTGGGGTTCAAGCCCTCAAAAATATGTATAAATGAAAATCCTTTTAAAAATAAGCAAATTTCTGAAATCTTTCCTGCGTCTCCCATTCCTGATATTAACTCGAGCTTTACTTCTCTGCATATAACCTTATTTGTGCGCAGCCTTCGATCCACCCATGAAATGTGATTGGAAAGGCAGAACAATAATGAAAATTCAGCAGTTTGTCAGCTTTAGAGGAGGAGGGAGGACAGATATATATAAACAAAATGGGTGAGGAGTGTATTGAGGAATGAGTTCTAAACAAATACTGTATTTACACTATTTACACGTGAAGTTAATATAATATAATTAAAAATATTAATAATTGTAAGTATATTATAATTATTTTTAATAGACATATAATATATTTAAATTAAGCTCACCTTCCCGAGTCATTACCTTCACCAGTAAAGCACCGTATATATGTTTTATAATTGTGAGTGGGCATTGGAAATATTTTGCCGAAAAACGTAAAAAAATCCAAAATCCACATCAACAAAGTGGATATACTAAATATGGAGGGACAGCCTTTGTAGCCAAATGTAAAGTCCTTTTGTTCTAAACAGGAAATCATCTTTCTTTGCTGATTCAGAATGTCATTGTTAAACATATAAGGATCACCTCAGGCCACTAAATGGTTGACATCTGTAGTTGAGGATAATTTTTTTTTAAACATTTGATGAAGTTGTGATTTGCATGTCCAACAAACAAAATGATGCTAATTAAAATACTACTCTAACGTCATCATTGAAGCAGACAAATGTCAATTTCTAACGGGAGGGGCTTTATTTGTAGGAGAATCAAAAGTAGAAGATTTGTGAATAGTCCAAACCTAGGGTCATAAGCAGGTAAATAGATATATGACACGTGGTAAGAAAATCTATAGATGAGTTAATGTTCAATTTTTTAAAATTAAATTATTAATTGATGTTAAAAATTGTAGATATATGATACGTGGTAAAAAAATCTAAGTTAATTTTCAATCCCATCTCAAAAGCATTTACTAGAAATTGAGAATTAAAAAATAAAGACTCATGTTTTTAAAATTAAGATTTCAATTTATCTTTTGATAGATATTTCTTCCTTTGATAGGACATTCCCTTCCATAAAATAGATCCTAAAGCCTCCTTTATGCGACCACATCCTTATCTACATCAATAATGTTTTTGACTAAGAAAAAGATATTTGACATATTTAATGATAATGTAATGTGAAAGTATTTTTCCTGTAAATTTCAAGAAATGAATAAAAGTGTAGCTACATATTATTACGACCAACTTCACTTTCAAGTAAATACCTTTTATAAATCAATTTATTTATATGCAACTATTGTTGTCCTTGTCTTATGCATTAATAATTAGTTCTTCCCTACAAGTATATTTAATTAGACATAAATATATTTCTTTTTGTTTAGTTAAATAGAATAATTGTTAATCAAGGTATACTTTAAGAACGAGCCCACATAAAATTTTATAAAAATCCTAGAAAATCTTCTATGTAGAAACAATATTCTTAGCATTATTTTGAAGTTGATCATAAGTGATAAAGAGGGTGGCTATTTTATATTAAATATAAATTTAAATATAAATTATGGGTGATTGGGAAACCAAAATTCATTATTATTTTTAATCAATTTCACAAATGTTGACTTGAATTTTTTATTAAATATTAATTAAGGTGGAAGAAGAAAACTAAATTTTTGATGATTTTAAATTAAGATGATGAATAAAAGCTAGATTTTTAATAATTGTGTAATTGAGTTTGCAAATTAAAGTTAAATTTTCTATAATTTTTTAATTGAGACGAATTGTGGTTGAATTGCTGTAAATTTTAATTGAGGTGGTAGATTTAACCTAAATTTCAATAAATTTGTAATTGAGTAGGTGAATTAAAACTTTAAATAATATAAATTTACAACTGTGGTTGTGAATTAAAACCTAAATTAATATGGATTTATCAATTAAGGGGAAAATTATTAAAAATAAAAATATGTGTACATACCTTACATAACATTTGTATCATATTTTGTATGAATAGAAAACCTTTCTCATCATTAATATTTTTATTTAATTTATTCATACTTTGAATTGAAAGATGACCAATTTCATCAATAAAATTTTCATTTATTTCACCAATGAAAAGACAACCTTCATTATCATTAACATTTTCATTTAATTTAGTTTAGAAAAGATAAGTGTCATCATTAATAATATTTTTATTTAATTCAAAAGTATAATTATTGAGTCATACGAAGTCGGTTACACAAGTTCTAGTTTTACTTTTTTTTTGGGTAGTATTACAATGATAGTTATCTCAGGGCTACTCAAAGAAATATAAGGGTCTTTCTAACCCCTAATATGTGGGAGTTTTAGGATGTAGAGAGAATTAATTTAGTGAAATTAAGGAATATGTTTTTCTAGCCATTCTTATGCAATAGAAACTACTATAAGGGTGGCTATTGTTGAGGATATATTTTAAGCATTTTTCTAGTAATATTATCTACTTTTATCTATGTAACATCATGAGCATTGTTTAAGATATAGGATTTTTCAAGTTCATAGATAATATATATGTTTATGATGCATCTTCTAGATAATATATATGTTTATGATGCACCTTCTCTTGATGATAAACTTAATGTTTTTCTAGAAGATTATGATCTAGAGATAATGAGTTGTGGGATTTTGGTGGCTACTTTATAATGGAATTAGTTCAAAATTTATCTATTATAACTTGTGTCCTTTAGAATACTATGGATGAAATTTACCATGGGTAAAATTGGATGTTTATGAAACTACTCTTGTTCATCATAAAAATGATATATACAACTTTCTTTTGGTAAAATCAAGAAAGGTAGTGGATGGGGTCTTCTTCCTATATAGGGACACTTAAGATAGGAGATATACTTAAATAATATAGAATACTTTATAAATCTTTCTTTTTTGTGTTCAAATTTTTATGTTTAAAATTTTGTGTATTTTATTAGAGCTTCATGTCAAGGAAGCTTCTAGTTTCTATATCAAGTTTGGTTTCAAATCTAGTAGAACAGTGTGATTTCCCTAGAGTCACTTTATTTTGGTAAATTTTCAATTGAGGGGGTCAATTACAACTTAAAGTAATATAAATTTATAATTTTGGTGGTAAATTAAAACCTAAATTAATGAGGCAGAAATTCATTACATCTTCAGCCAATAATTATAATCTTTTACATAATCTACTCTTCATTTTGTTAAAATATCATTGTTCTCTATAAATATTGTGCTTCAAGATCATGGATTTTCTCTTAGATGATTGTGTTCTCTTTGTAAAGAGATGGATTTTCATGGATCCATATAGGAAATCTATATCAAAATTATCTTAAATTCTACTTCATAGGAGATAAAAGTGACCATTGCGTTGTAAATTCTCAAAAACTTGTCTCTTAAAATTCATATAAAATTACTTAGAAAAAATAATCAGATTTATTTTACCATACAAGAAATATTCACACATAAGGAGATTATGTCATACTTGTGGTTGTGATAATGAATTAGCAGCGAGATTCGCATAAATCACTAGACACTAGGACGATTAAACAGTCAAAAGTTATATATAAGAAGTACAAGAAATCCCCAAGTCAGTATGGAAATAGATAACCGAATTTCTGAAACTTTATGCAGTCCCAAAACCTGAGAAAACTTGTGTATTAGATGTGTTAAAATCATAAAAAATTCTCAGAACTCTAATATACATGAATAACACCTCAAACCCTGACTGCTCAACTTGTTTAATTTCCTAAAATTTTCGAAAATACAAGCCTCAAATCAACCTCTCCAAGCGTATACCTCTGGGAGTTCTCTGCTCCAAAATTTGCTGCAATCATCCACCATTTTCAGTGAATCTTACCTCCCTCACAAATCAGAGTTGTGGCGCAGCCAAGCCTCTCCCTCTGTCTCAATTCTGTCGCTGCACTGGAGCGCAAACATTCCGAAATTTAAATCGAAACCTCCAATTCTGCGGCAAGTACACAGGGCTAAAATCAGAAATCGATCGCAGGGCCCGGCCATGGCAACTCGAATTCCAAAGGAAACTGCCTTACAGCAAAATTGGACTGAAATCATCATAATTTGTGGAATCTTTCCTACGCCTCCAATTCCTCTTGTGAACTTTCTACAATTTATCCGCATTTTAAACTTGATATGCAAACCCTGGCAGCAATGCAGATTTGAAGCTAAGCGAGGGAGATTGTATAAGAAGAATATAATCATTTCAGGCCCCAAAAACAAAATTTTAATGCGCAGTTGGTAGATGAGAATGCCATACGCCAGGGAATAGTATTTATAGGTGTGGGACGCGCAAATTGGAGGAATTGTTTTCCCGCTACCTGGTATGAGAAGTTGAGAAGGATTTGTGCGTGTAAGAGATGTCGCGGGAAGGCGTTGAAGTTGGAGGTTGGACCCGTTCACGATGAAGGAAATATTAGCAGGTCATGCGTGCCGAGTCGCACTTCCCGTGTGGGTCCCATAACGCGAGGTAGGCATGGCCGTTTACAGTGTGCGACTCAGGGTCTTTGTCTCCTCGCCTCACCAACCCACACGTTTGAAAAACGACTTCACGTTGACGAGGAATTCGTCAATATAAAGGTCATACATTCTTAATTATAATTTATATTATTTGATTTAAATAGAATTTTTTTTTAATTGGATTAAATTTTAGATTTCTTATTGAGATTAATATTTGTGTAATGGTAAAATTTGTATATTTATGTTATTTTTAGGTTTATTTTTGTTGGTGGATAGAGACAGGGATAGAGAGAGATAAACACACAATGCTTTTATACAAAAAATTAAATTTCTATTCGATTTGATGATAAAATTGTTTACATTAGCTTTCTTGTATAGAAGCTTTACACAGTATAAAGAATAATTAGGCAACACATTACATTAAAAGAAAATTACGAAATTTCTAATAGAAACATCCTTTCAAACAAACTCTTTTAGAAACATCCTAGAACCTTCTTTTAGGCTTTTCTTAATTACAATTAATTAGTTATCAAAACAATGGGAGAAATTATACATTCCAATACTCTCCCTCAATTTCTACCACTAATTGCTTCAACATCTACAACACCCAAATTCTCTCTAACATATTTAAATTGTTCCTTTGCTAATGCCTTTGTAAATATACCTGCCAACTGATCTTTGGACCTACAAAACCCCAAATTGATTCCTCCTTTTTTAACTAGCCCTCGAATGAAATGATACCTTATATTAATGTGTTTACTCCAAAAGCATGATTCTTCGACAATGTAATTGTTGTTTTTTTATCACAATAGATTGATGTTGGATCCTCTTGATCATACATTAAATCTTGTAAATATTCTTCATGTCTACTACTTGACATGCTATAGATGTTGCCACTAGATACTCTATTTTTGTTGATGAAATTATCACCATAGGTTTCTTCTTTGATGCCCATGCAACTACACTTTATCCAAAATGAAATACATATCTTGAAGTACTCTTTCTATAATCCATGTTATCTCCAAAATCACTATCTATATATTCAATCAACTCAAAATCATTTGTTGTGGAATATAATATTTTATATCCTATTAAACATGTTATGCTTTGAGATATATCAAACTTGCAATAAGTCTTTTGAATATGGTTGGATCAACATTGTACCTCTTTATCTTATCTGTTGAGTTTGGTTCCTATTGGAAATAGAGTAGGGGTTAGATTACAATTTAATATCCTAAATCTCCTCAACAAATATTTAGCATACTTTGATTGAAAAATGAAAATATCTCTATCAAATTATACAAATTCAATACCTAGAAAGCATCTCATTAATGTTAAGTTTATCATTTCAAAATATTTCTTCATGTCTGATTTAAACATATCTATAGATAATTCTCTAGTAAAAATGAAATAATCACATATAAGAAAACAACCAATATTTTCCATTGCTTATTGGTTTTCATGCATAATGTAGGCTCACTACAACTTCTAGTGAATCCATGTTACTCATCATGTGTGAATCGCTTTGACTATACAATTTGCTCTAGGTGCTTGTTTGAGTCCATAAAGAGCATTATTAAACTTGCATATTGTGTCTTCATGTCCACTTACTTCATATCCTTGTGGTGTTTGTACATATACCTCTTCTAGAAAATCATCCAAAAAAGTTGATTTGACATCCATTTGATAAATTTTCTAATAGTTTTGAGCTATAATTGTTAAGGTTATTATAAATGTGTTAAGCCTTGCCATAGGTGCAATTTTTTTATTGTAATCAAATCCATGTTGCTATACAAATACTTTAGCTACTAACCTTTCCTTTAATTTTCAATTTCATTATTTGTGTTGAACGTAGTCTTATAAACCCATTTGAATCCTATGCATTTTATACCTTCAAGTAAATTTGCTAACTCCCATGTGTCATTATTTTCAATAGAATCCATATCTTCATCCATGGCCTTAACCCATTATTCTTCCTCAATTACATCCTCAAAATATTGTTATTTGAGTAATAGAGAACACATATATACAAAGGATAAATATAGTTATCTCATCTATAATTGCTAACTACATAACGTGTAACTAGATAACCATTGTATAAATAATGCAAATGCTACACTAACATTCCCCCCCTTATTACATTGTTGTTGCAATTTTTTCCCCAAAACAACTCAAATTTTACCTTGCCAAGAGACTTGGTGCTCATATATAAGCTATTTGAGAATCTGTTGGGAAATACTATAGATAGATGTGGTGATTCATGAATTTTTATTCAATGTAATGACATTCGACCTCAATATTCTTTATTATTTTATGGAAAATAATATTCTTCACAAGCTTCAAACACACCCTAATTATCACAATAAAGAATGGGTGGATTTTCTTCTAGAATGTCCATGTCAACCAATATGTGCTTTCAAGAAAAAATTAGGATGTCCCAATTTTTGGACCCATTATTATGGGATGACCCTTCAAGTATTTGTTTAGAAATCCATCTACCTTGTATTTTTTTTGAAAATCCATTTGCAAGAAATGGGTTTCTTTCTTGTAGGCAAATCAAAAAGTTTTGATGTTTGATTCTATCTTAGGGAGTCATACTCGAAATCCATGGCCTTTTTCCACTATGGTTGACTTAGTGCCTCTTGAACTATATTAGGTATGGTGTTATCTAAAACTAAAATCATAAGTACAATAATTACCTCATTTCTCGATTGTCTTCTAGTTGTTTTGACTCTTGATGAAATATCTAGAAGAGAGTTCAAGTGAGAGCCCTTGATGGTGACTTGGACCCATTTTTAATGTTGATATTGCTACTAATGTGAAGAATTATTTTCTAGACAAACAAGATCAATGGAAAATTCTCCTTCCAATTCATCTTCTTTATGAGAGGATTATTCATGCTCATCATCTAACTATGAGAGAAATATATGAGAGGTGGTCAATTTCAATGGTTCTTTGTTGTGTGTCAATGAGTCAAATGATGACTCGTCACATACAAAATCTTGACTATCATAAATATTTTGTGTCTCAAGATCTATGAGATAATATGTTATTGAGGTAGTATTGTACCCAAAAATAAAAATAATAATAAATATATTTAAATTGTGGAATAAATATTTTGTGTGGTGTCAACATATTAATACCCAAGTTTCTCCTTTCATATACCTAGCTCCTAAAAGGGCCTAACTAGTACATAGTGTGGAAGAAAAAGATGCATATAGGGTAAGTGCAAAAATATGGGGGGCCAAAAAGGGGGCTTAAGTGGTCACTTTCTTTTTTCTAAAATCAGGAAATACTGACCTTGGACGTGAAATTGAGGATAGTTACACTCAAAATTTTGAGATGCAATAAAAAAAAGGATCGTAGTGCTCCGAGTCTACTTTCTAAACTACTAATTTATTTTGAAAATGGTTGAGATTAAGGGGTTCAAAAGAGGGATGTACAAAAATTGGTGTTGTTTTTGTCAAAAAAACATAACATAGCAACTTTTGTATGTCCCTAGCACGGTGAACTTTTTTTTAGTATTTTTAAAATTGCTTCAATGAGAAATTAGCTGACAGTATGTAGTTGATGCATGATTTTTCTGATAATTTTTTAATGAATATTTGATTTTTCACTAATTTTCTAAGTGGACACTTCTTGAAAAACAAAATTTTGGCCTTGCTACCCCTACAAATTTTGGAAAATAATTGATTTTAAAAAAAAAAAATTGTAGAATGGAGTCTATTTTCTAAAAATGTAATTTATTTGAAATTTTGATGAATGGTTAATTTATAATGAAAAAAACACCAAACACTACTTTTTGCAAACAAAGAGACACACAAACAAAAGAAATTATAGATGAAAGGCTTAACATTGTCAAAAAGTGAAAAAAATTACATCATTGGATAGCTAAGAGAGAATCTAACATTACCCAGGTGTTTGATTTGTTCGACATTGAAACTCGTGCAATCGTGACAGTGAGCATGGACCCGATTATGTGAAATATTGTAGAATTTTCAAAAAAATGTCTCTCGTCATTGTGAAGGCCTCCAAGCCTTTGGGTTGGTATTCTAAGGAAAATGCCAAGCCTAAGGCTTGGGAATTCCCAAAGAAAGATATAATGCACACGTTATAATTCATGCATGTTATAATGCGCACGCGTTATAACGAGTGCATGTTATAATGCAGGCGTGTTATAATGCCTGTGCGTTATAATGCGCGCACGTTATAGTACGCTCATGGTATATCTTAGTTTTGACATGATTTTTTGTGTTTGTGCTAGACATGTCTATCAAGACATAGCACGAGTGTGGTATAACATGCTCACATTATGTCTTGCTTTATATTAAATGCTACTCTATTGAATGTATGTTTATATATTTGTATGTTTGTATGTTGTATGTATGCTTGTATGTCATGTATGTATGTATGTATGCATGCTTGTTATATGTATGTATGCTTGTATGTATTTATGTATGTATCAATGCATGTATGTATCTGTGGACATGGAAAAAGTATCCCTTTTGGCTTGCTTGATTTGGGAATAATTGATGATAAGTTGGACTTAATGAGGCCTTGATTTAGTGTTGTGAGGTGTTTTACACATCCACATTAGATCTTGGGCCCTTGCAAATTGAATAAAATGCATGTGTTGTAAAGGTGTTGTAAAGAATTGTAAATGACTTCACACTTTTCTAGACTTTTATTGGTCCTTTCCTCTCTACTTTTAAATTAAATATTATTTTAATTCAAAAGTTAGCTTTTCCCTCTTCTTCTATAATTAAATAATTATTTCAATTATTTAATTATTCATTAGCCTTTTCTCTCTATAGTTAAATAAATGTTATATTTATTTAATTATTTATCCTTTCTTTATCTCCCCAATTAAATTAATTATTTAATTATTTAATTATCCCTTCCCTCTCCATTAAATAATTATTTTTAATTAATGTTTAACACTCCACCTTTCCTCAAAAAATCTTGGTTAAAAAATGTGATGGGAGACTCCTCTGGCAGGGTGGCATTCATTCAAAATTCTACAAAGCCTAGAAATGCTAGTTTGACCCTTGGTGGTAATGGTGGTAGGTCGGATGTTGTTGTCGTTGATGGTGAGGACTTGTCAACTTGCAGTGGGGTTGTGGGCTTTGGTGGTGGGTCATCATTCCTATCTTTTGTTTTGGATTCTTTTGGTGTGGACAGTGGACATCTCAATCTTGGTGTGGGGGCCTTTCCTCATAATGTGAGCTCGTCCTCTTCCCCTTGTTCGGAGAATCCTGGGAAAGTTGTTGCTAAAAGACATAAGCATTGGGAGGTTGTATCAAATGGCCCTAGCTGGTCTAGTCTTTTTGGTGCCAAGCCTAAGGGAAAGAGATCTTCACCTTTGGTTTTCTTTAAGGCGAATCTAGTTATTGGGGAATACTCAATGTCTGTTCCTGACTGCATTATTGATAATAGGTTGGTTTCAATGGAACTTACACTGGTTGGGAAATTTTTGGGGCCTCACCCTAATGTGGAGCCGGTTTGTAACCTTGCTTCTAAGAGGTGGAGAACAAAAGCGCAGGTGGAAGTTGCTGCAATGGCGAAAGGATTTTTCTCTTTCACCTTCACGTGCAATGAGGATATGGTCAATGTTCTCACTAGTAGACTATGGTTAATCAGTAAGTCATCCTTGGTTCTAAAGAAATGGGAGTCGAGTTTTAATCGTAGCTCTTTCTCTTTCTCTTCATCCCTTATTTGGGTAAGATTACCTGCTTTACCTCTGGAGTTTTGGGATGAACAAGTGTTTGTGGGTATTTCCAGTATGTTTGGAAAACTCTTGTGTATTATCAAATGATGGCTTCAAGGAAAAGATTAGTTTATGCCAGGTTTTGTGTCATTGTTGACCAATCTACGGACTTTCCTGAAAAGGTGACTATTAACTTGAAGTTGGGTGGTTGGGTTCAATCAATTGAGTATGAATCAATTCCCTTTGCTTGCTTCCATTGTAAAAAGATGGGTCACTGGGCCAAGAAATGCCCGTCAAAAGTTAAGCCTATCCCTCCCCAACAATGGATGGAATGGAGGGAGAAATAAAAATTTGGAGGCAAGGAATGAGTCTTTGAAACCTGAGGAGGATCTGAAAGTTTTGGTTTCTTTTGATAAGGAGGTTGGTGTTGTTGCAGAAGTCATTTCCCCTCGGGTTCTTCATTATGCTGAAGTTGCTCTAGAGATTGCGGGAGGGGAGGTGGTTGTTGGTATTGAGGGCCATGTTATGGAGCCTAATGGTGGTGATTCTGCTAGTGAGGTGGCCCTTGTTGTGGGGTCAGATGGTGTTGGTTGTATGGATGTGGTTAAGGACTCTCTCTCTCAGGAAATTGGAGTGATGGGTAAGGATTCATCTCTAGTGGTATCCTCTCCCAGTTTTGGGGAGAAAGTTCATGGGGAGGTGACTCTTTAGGACCCATCAAGGGCTCTTTCAAATTTGGTGCTCACCTCTTCTGTCAATGATTGTGGGTTGAGTTTCTTGCAACAGGTAAAGGACCCTCATTTTTCTCTGGTCAAGACTAGAAATAGGAAGAAGAATATTTCTCCTCAAGGGATGCCCACTAGGAATCATTCTAAGGTTGATTACTGGTCTGAACCAAGGGAAAGAGGTAGACCCACTTTATTGTAGAGTAGGGAGAAAGAAAGCAAACTAGATATTGTGGATGGCTCCCAGAAAACCCTTTACGAGATGTGTCCCAAGGGAGCATCTCAGACCCCTCAATGAAGATTCTCTCATGGAATATGCGAGGGTTAAATCACCCTCACAAATAGGATCTCCTTGCGAATTTAGTGAGGGATCTGAAACCTGAAGTGATTTTGATTCAAGAGACGAAAATGCCTATTGAAAGGTTGGAAGGTTTGAAGAAAAGACTCTTTAAAGATTGTGGTCTTCATGGTTTTGATGTGGATGGGGCATCTAGAGGTGTGGCTACCTTTTGGAATATGAAAGTTATGGTTGGTAAGATTGTTTACGAGGTTCCCAATCACATTGCTACCTCCTTTTATCACTCTTATGGTGATTTATCTTGGATTGCCTCTAATATTTATGCTTCTAATGTTAGAAGTGATTGTAAGCATTTTTGGGGGAGTCTGTGCTCCTTTAGGATTTTGTTTCCTTCTGATAACTGGCTAGTTATGGGGGACTTCAACACCACTCTTAGTGTTGATGATAAATTGGGAGGTTCTCAAATTGATGAGGAAAGTAGGTTTGACTTGATGTCTTTTGTCAATGATAATGCTTTATTTGATGTGGATTTGAGGGGTGCCTCTTTTACTGTGTCAAACTGAAGGATGGGTGATGCTCTTATTCAAGTCAAATTGGATAGGGCTCTTCTTTCTCACGAGTGGTTGGCTCATTTTTCTTGCTCCTTTTCTGCCTTGACTAGGTTGGGATCGGATCATTTTCCCATTTCTTTATCGGAAAATGTGATGGGTTGAAGGAGAGCTTTCCCTTTTCATTTTGAAAAAATTTTGGAATTCTCATCTGGATTTTAAATCCAAGCTGGCTGAATGGTGGGACATTAGAGTGGATGGTTTAGCTATGTATAGTGTGGCGAAGAAATTGGTGGTTGTGAAGGCTAATGTGAGGAATTGGATCAAAGCTTCCTTTGGTCATATTTTCCATGAGAAGGCTCGCATCAAGGTGGATCTTGACCATGTGCAACAAAATATTCAGTCGAGGGGTTATGATGCTACCTTGGCTTCTAAGGAGAGTGTGTTATTGTCACGTCTTCATAATATTGTGGCTAGGGAGGAGGATTTTTGGAAACAGAGATCTCGAGTGGTGTGGTTGAATTGTGGTGATAGGAATACAAATATTTTTCACCTCACCACTCTTAATCATAGGGCCTCTAATCGCATTAAGTGTATCTGTATGGATGATAGGGTGCTTGAGAACGAGGTTGATATTAGATGGGAGGCTATCTCTTTCTTCTCCAACCTCCTGACTAATGATTTTGTTCTGTCGTTGGCTGATCAAGATTGGTTGTTGGAGGTTATCCCTAGTCTGGTATGCTTTGTTGTATTCCTTCAGTTGAGGAAGTCAAAAGTGTGGTCTTCTACTTTGTGGGTAATAAGGCCTCTAGTCCTGATAGGTTTCATGTGTTCTTCTTTCAGGATTTATGGCCGATTGTCTCTAAAGATGTTGTGGATGCAACGAAAGAGTTTTTTGGTAGTCAAAATCTGCTTAAAGAATTAAATTTTCTACCTTTTTTGGTGTTGATTCCTAAGATCCCTAGAGCTTCATCTTTTAATTAGTTCATGCCAATCAGCTTGTGTAATTCTATTTACAAGATCTTTTATAAGGTTCTTTCTTTGAGGTTGTAGAAGGTTTTTCCTTTGATCATCTCTCCCAATTAGTGTGGTTTTATCGTGGGGAGATAAATTCTTCACCCTATCATCTTTGTGCATGAGAACATCCATTCACTGATGGTTAATAAAAGGCCTGGCTTCTTGCTTAAATTGGATTTGGTTAAAGCCTATGATAGAGTTAATTGGGCCTTCTTGTTTAAAATTATTTTGGCTTTTGGCTTCTTGGAGACTTTTGTTCAACTGGTTAAGAGCCTCATTTCTACTGTGACCTTTTATGTGCATGTGAATGGTTCCCCTTCTGATTTCTTCAAAATTTCTAGGGGATGTGGCAGGGGGATCCAATTTCTTCCTTTCTTTTTATTATTTGGCAAAGACTTTTGGAAAATCGTTGCAACTTAAGCTTTCCTTGGGTGCTTTGAAGGGTTTGAGACCTTCTTCTTTGGCCTCTTGTGGGCACCAGTAGTTTGTTTACGACACTTTGATTTTGGGTGATGCCTCTATTGTGGAAGCTAGAACTATTAAGGAGACCCTTTAGAGGTAAGGGGAAGGTTCGGGCCAATTGGTGAGCCTCCCTAAAAACATGATCTTCTTTCTTAACACTCCTAAAAGAAGGGCACCGAGAATTGTTGGCATTCTTCAATGCTCGATTGGGTCCCTTCCTTCCACCTACCTTGGGTTACCACTTGAAGCCAATTCATCTCATGACTCCTTCTGGAATGGTCTGATTGACAAGTTCAATTTGAAGTTGGTGGGGTGGAAAGGTGCGTTAAGCCAGGTTGGAAAATTGGTGCTCATCAAGTCTACTCTTCAAATTTTGCCTGTGTATGTTCTTAGTCTCTTTCAAATTCCTCGTAAGTATTAGGAGAAAATTGAATCCATCCAGAAGAAGTTTCTTTGGTCGGGGTTGGAGGATAGAAAGAGATTGAGTTTAGTCTCTTGGGAGGAGGTGTGCAAGTCAAAATTTCATGGAGGTTTGGGTCTGCGTAGGATTAGGCCCTTTAATTTGGCTCTTGTTGCCAAGCAACTATGGTATCTCCTTTGTCGGGAGAAGGAGTGGTGACAAATTTTTACCTCTAAATATCTCCATCAGGTGGACAAATTTTGGGATTTTCTGAATAAGGACTTCTCTCCCCCTTCGAGGTCTTTCTTTTGGAAGTCGGTGTCCAAAGCCAGAGGGTTGTTATTTGCTAGCCTATTCTGGGTGGTTGGGGATGGTCAGGATATTTTTTTTGGATGATTGGTGGTTTGGGCATTGTCCTTTGCATGAATCTCAGTGGGAAAACCCCTGGAGGGAAGTGTGCTCTTGTGAGTTTGGGATTCATGTGGCTAATTACATTGTTAATGGGGAGTGGAGGAAGATTCATGAGCTGTTCCCTGAGTTGGAGGTCCTTTTTATTTATTTTTCTAGAGTTCACATCCCTGCATCTCTTCATAGGGATAAGGTGATTTGGAATAGAATCCTGAGTGGAACTTTCTTGGTGGCTTCGGCTTTTAAGTCTTGCATTGATATTGTGGGTCCTAGACTACCATGGGGCTTAGTTTGGTTCCCGCAGCTTATCTCCAAGATTAACATGTTTCTTTGGCTACTAGTGTAGGATAAGATCCTTACAATTAATAATCTGTGGAAATGGGGGTTCTCCATACTGAACAAATGTTACCTTTGTATGATGGATGCAAAGGATTGTTCTCATTTGTTCATTGGGTGCAATTATGCTTGGGAATTGTGGTCCCTCTTTCTCAATCTTTGGCATGTGGAATGGATTTTTCTTGCCTTTGTTTGGGATTTATGGCTCCAATGGAAGGCTCCTTCATTTAGTCCTTCTTTGAAGCTTCTTTGTTCTCTTACATTGCCACATTTTCTTTGGGGGCTGTGGAAGGAGAGGAATAATCATATTTTCAGAGATGCTTCTATTCCTCCTCTCTCCCTTTTCTTCAAAATTGTTTATGCTATCAAGGAGAATCTGATGATGGTGGTTGATAAGATTAATGTTCCTAGAAGCATGCAGGTGTCTAATTATGATGCTGAGGTCAAGTATAATTGGAAACTTTTCATTGACATTTCTAAGCCCTTGAGGAAGGCTAAGCTTGTGAGGGATGGGGTGAAGTGGTTTCCCCCCCTCCTGGTTGGTTCAAAATCAACTTTGATGGTTTAGCAAAAGGTAATCTGGGTCCTACTAGTTGTGGGAGATTGTTGAGAGATCACAATGGTAGGTTTGTTTCAATGGTGGCACTCCCTTTGGGAATCAAAACAAACCACCTTGCTGAAGCAATGACCACCTATCATAGCATCAAGATGGCTAGGGATTTTAGGATGTCTAAACTTTGGATTGAAGGTGATTCATTAAATATTATCAATTTCTTTAAGAAAGGATCTCCCCCTTCATGGTCCATTCAAAAATTTATTGTGGGTGCTATCTCCTTTTATGGTGAATTTGAATAAATTTATATCTCCCATGCTTATAGGGAAGCGAATGTTATGGCTGATTGGCTGGCGAATTATGGGGTGTCATCGGCTAAAACATGGGGGGAGGATGAAATCCTACCCATTTATTTAAGCACTCTTATTATTAATGATTGTCATTATTTTTTCTTCTTTTCCCACCTCCTTGTTCTCGAGTTTGCATGGGTATCATGATTTTTGTTGTTTGATGGGACTTATCACATAGATTATGCTCATTGGAATTTGTGGCTTCTTCCAGCTGGGTTATTTTAGAGTCCTTTGCATTATTTCTTTTTGCACTATTCTGGAATACCTTACACGTTTTCTAGGTAGTTTTGTCGTTATTTCCTTTGCCTTATTTTGGAGGTTTTCTTCTTGTAACTCGATGATGGGCGGGGATAGGATTTGAACAAAGCCGCTCTCTTGCGATGATACTAGAGCTAATGCTAGAGTGTGGGATATTCTACAGAGAGGGGGAATTACTGCTTACGTGGAGAGACTGAAGGGTTTTAAACCCTCACTCTCTAAGGTTTTTGTGGATTCCTGGCATGGTCATGTGGTGAGTTTGTATGGTAGGGATACTACCATTAATGAAGACCTTATCACGGAGGTGATGGACTTGTCAATGGAAGGAAGGAAATTTTACCGAGACAAGAATATTTTGCAATCTGCCAGGAAAATTTTTCTTCATGATAGGGATAGGGCTAAAATGGCTCACTTGGACTAGTATGGAGGGTATGACGGAACTAAGATCACACCTATTTGGATGGAGGTTGTTGTGGCGTTAATGCACTACTTCACTATAGATGGAAGATTTACGATGCTCTATCGTCATCACTTTATTCTGCTCAACCACTTTCACCATGGTAAGCACGTATCTTTTCCTTTTTATCTATTGTTGTATATGGAAGAAGGTATTCAAATCACAGAAAAAACCCTAGGAATCCCTTTCTTCATGAAGGATTAATGCTTCTAATTGTAGAGTTTTTTAAGGCTAACTGCACATTGTTAGAACTCCTCGGTCCCCTGTTTCAAAGAAAAAGGGGAAGGAAAGTGGGAAATGCAATATTGATGCAATTTAGGAGTCTGCTAGTATAGAGGTTGAGGATGAGTTAGAGGGCTAGTCTAATGGCTTTGACACTAATCTAGATTACACTCCTTCTATGGGTGATGTTATTCCTTCTTCCTCCAAAGTTTCTCATCGTGTGAAACGTAAGCTAACGATTCATGAGGATGTGGTTGAGGGTTCTACTGGTAAGAGGCTTAAGGGTCGAACATTAATATTGAGGAGGTGGCTGGAAATATTCATAGTGAGTTTGTGGGTGGTGGTGGGTCCCCTTTATCGGGTAAAAAGAATTTGGTTGTAATCCTTGAAGATGCTGCTCGGGGCTCTGCATCTAAGGATCGGGGAAAGGCCAAGCTTGGCCCTGAGGATGTTCATGAGGAGGAACCACTAGTTGGTTTGCATTAGGGAAGGGGTGTGTTTTGGGGTGCTATGGATTTTTCTCAAGCGTCAAGCCTTGTTAAGGAAGGGGCGGATATTTCTTTCAATCTACTTATGTGGCTTGTTCAAGAGATTCATGATCTCCATAACAAGCATGATACCATTTCCAAATGCAACATCTCTACTCTTTGAAGTCTTAAAGAGCAGGAATCTATTTTTAGGCTTTCTCACTCTTTGAATTCTAGTGTTGGTTGTATGGTGGATGAACTTGTTGCTCTGGAGAATGACTATGGTCCGAGAGTGGCAGTGCTAGAGAGACAAAATAGGAAACTTCGAAGGGACTTGGATACACTCATCAACATAAGTAGGGAGAAGCTGGAGGCGTTGGCCAAGGGGATGATTTTACTTAACCAAAAGATATGGAGCTGACTAGGAAGGGCTTGTTTGGTGATCATGTGAACTTGGTCCATGGGGGGGAAGCTAGTATGGATGTGCATTCAACTAATTTGGTTGCTAGCCTGAGTTTTCATACTAGGAGCAAAACTAAGAAAGGTAAGAAGGACATTGCTCATGATGTGCAAGAAATCATGGAAATGCATGATAGGTTGGCGGCCAAGGATCTGGGGGCTAAAAAAATGCTTAAATAATTTCTTTAATGGTCATTTGGCTTTTCTTTCTATATTTTTATTTTTCACTAATGTATACTTCTAATGGTGGGCTAATGGTCTATTAATTAATTGGTTTTTTTATGGTTTTTCTAGCTGGGCAGTCATTTTTCTTATCTTTACTGCCACTTTATTTTTTGTTCAAGGTTTATCGTCCCTTCAAAACCCATTTTTCATTAATCAAAAACACTCCACCTTTCCTCTATAATTAAATAATTTTTTTTAATTATTTAATTATCTAATTATTTGTTCTCACCTTTCTCTTTAAATAAATAAAATTAATATTTTATTTATTTCTCCTATGTTGGCCACCTAAATTAAATAATCTTTATTATTTATCCTATCACCTTTTTATTCATGCCAATCTTATCTTCCACCTCAAGTCTTTATCAATCCATGTCTTTCTTCTCTCAATTAACCTCCACCCTTGATTAAGTTATTTTACAATTTAATCTTGGCCCTTGATCATGATCTTTAATATTCTAGCCACTCCTTTATAAAAGGAGACCTTAAACCTTCATTCATTCACCTAATAATTTAATTCACCCATTCATTCAACATTTATCCATGTTTTCAAATCAAGCAAGCTAGGGTTAGGTCATTTAGGGAGCATTCAAGACCACTTCTAAGGCATTCAAAAGCAAGATTCTTCATCCATTGTTGCAAAAATTCAAGATCCTTCATCATGACAAGTCTCTAATTGCATTGTTTCATATTTCATGCTTTATTATCTTATTTCATCATTTTAGTTTAATTACCTAAACAGGGTTTGACCAAGGCAAACCCCCATCCCCTAACAATTAACATTTCTCTTTCTTTCATTGTGTGTTTGTAGATTTAGGTGCTTGGATGGCTTGGACATGATTGAAGAATAGGTTTCAAACTTTTCGAAGTTATCTCCCTATTGGCAAGGTCAAAACCTACACAAAAAGTCACCAATAGTACTAAAAATCAAGGTTTTGGATCCAGACACCTAGGGGTATAGATTGAGCAAACCGAGAGCTTTAGATTCCATTTTCTGAGTTTTCAAAATATCCTAAATGGAATAATTTTCCCAGAGTGGCGAATGAGTCCCATTGTACCTATTTTCTGGAATTTTTGTAGATTTGGATACCCATTTGGCTAAAACAGGCTCTGGTGCAATTTTTCAGAATTGGGACTGATTCACCTAGAATGGCGAATGAGTCTCACTAGGCCTAAAAATTAACATTTTCAAAATTTTAGAGTCATTTCCAGTCCTCAGAAAGTTTACAGGTGCACATATTCAGCTTTACAACTTTTTGTTTTGTTTTACTTGCATTTCTATTCATCTTTCTAGGTCTTTTTGCATACAACACCGTGTTTTCAAGCATCTTACATTTCTTTAGTTTTCATTCAATAATTGATCTATTTTATCATTTTTATGCATTTAGGACATTACATTTAGATACATTCCATCCATATTACATTAATCTTGAGTGTAGACCTTGCCCATTTTGGCCCATGTTTCTCTTTTTAGGTGAAAACCCTAGAAGGGCTAGAAAGACCTTGGGTGCCAAAATATTTGTTTACATTTTGGTGAACCTACTTTTCAAATATCTTCTTTTCTAATTTGGATTCCATCATTATCTTAGAAATAGCTTGCATTGCATTTTGCATTAGTTAAGTTTCATTCTAGTGTTTCAAATTTTGCATTTGTGAAAGTGCATATAGGTTGCATTTTTGTATCTCAAATCATTGGAAAACACCTAAAAACTACATTTGCACTTAGGTTACACATAATACAACATAAAAAGCATAAAACCCATTGCAAATTCTTGAATTTAAAAAAAAAAAACCCTACTGGGACTCATTCGCCACCTTGGGCGAATCAGTCCCTGTACACATCTAAAATTGCCTTTGACAACATTGAAAACCTTGTTTTTAAGCTTTTTTTTGTTGCCTTTGGTTAGTTGAACCTTCACTGGGTTGAATTTTTGTTACATGCATTTCATTAAATCTAGCTTAAATTGGTCCATTTCATGCATTGCTCAATTTCCAATTTGCATTCACAACATTTCATTTTCAGATCATTGCATAGTGTAATCAGTAAATTACCTTGTTTGAAATCTAAAAATTTTCATTTCATCCTATATATTTACATTGTGTTTTAAGTTTGCATAGCTTATATTACATTTAAATAATTAGGAATAGCATTATTTACATTCATGGAAATTATGGATAACATTAGATTGTTACAATTTTCATTTTCAACATTAGTTCCTAGTTCATTTAGATCAAATCTATTAGAAATAAAAAATAAAAAAGTCAAAATATCAAAAGACCCAATTCAAAAGATGATTCAATTTAGAAAAAAACCATAACATCCAAGCCCTTTAGTAGTGATGACTTAGATATGTTAGATGAAGCCATTAAATACTTCATCTTTCCTAGATCATCCATTAAAGGTTTGACACAAGAGGATGAAAGCATCGATACTCATGATAATTATACTTGTTCTTTTCTTGATATCTCTCCCATTGGTGATGAAGGTATCTTGATGAAAGAAGGCACAATCATTGAAGATCATGAAATTATTGCTTGTCTTCCTCCTCCTCCCCTTGGAAAGACAAAACTAAGATCATGGCCACTACTCCCAACACATCCCCTAATTGTGAAAATGCTTTAGTGAATAAGGATACAATCATGAATGATCATGAAAAATACATTTGTGTGGAGGATATGATTGAGAGCTAAAAATATCCTACCTCTCCCACTGAAGAAGATATTCTAGGGCATGAGGATGTAATTGTAGATAATCATGACAATCAAACCTTTTATTCTCCTAATATCTTCTCTAGACATGAAGAAGATAGTTTAGTGTTAGAAGATATCCCTATTGAGACCCATGAGAATCATATTCCTCCCTTTCTTGATGCCCCTACCATTTGGGAAGAATTATTTTGAACAAAAAATTCTAATCATTGGTAACCATGAAACTCCTATTCATCCTTCCAATCTCTTTCCTAGCTATGAGAGTTTCTTAGCACAAGAGAATATCAATGTTGACACACTCCATAATTCCACACCCTCTAATATCTCTTCTATTTGTGGGAATAAAGTGATAGAAGAATGTGCAAGAATAGAAAATCATGATAATCATAATTCATCTTCTCCCAATATCTCTCCTACATGTGACAAAGGTATTTTGGAGCTAGAAGATACACCCATTTAGAATCATGACAATGTTTAAAGCTCCTCTTCTATAATATCTCCTAATTTGGAACATATTATGGCACAAGATAATGAAATCATAAACACATCTCTTAACATCCCTCTCCCTAGTCTACATTCATCTTCTAACTCCTCCCCTATTTGTTGGAATTAGATGATCAAAACTTTAAGACCCATGACAATTCTCTTTATTTTTCTTCCCTTATAAATTGGAAGCCATTATTGGACAAAGGGATGTAATCATAGATAATCATGAAATTTATACTTGTTCTTCTCCTAATGTCTCTTCTACTGGTGAAGAAGATATTTTGGGATTAAACGAACTATTCATTGAAAGTCATGAGAATATTATTGCTCCCTTTCCTAATGTTTCCCCCATCCAAGAATACATACTTGAGCAAGAGGATCCAATCATCGAAAAACAAGAATGTGATGATTTTTCTTCTCTTGAAATTGAATGTGATCAACATCTTGTTTTCTTCTCTCCTAAAAACTCTCCTACTAGGTAGAAAATCACGTGCAAACCAAAAATCAACCTCACTCTAAAGCATCATGAATTGCTTGATATAGATTGACCACCATCATGGGAATGCTTTGACAATCATGAAACCTTGAAGAAAAAGGATATACAAAGACAAAATAAAATTGAAGAAGCCACAAAGTTATTGGAAGAGGCTTCAAAAACCTTTGAATTCATACCTATATCCATGGGGAAATACATGATCATAACAAAAGAATCTAAACAGGGTAGAGATAAGGAGGTAATGTCAAAATATCCACTTCAACCACCTTAAAAGAAAAGACAACATCCAAGACAAACTTTGAGCCAATAGAACAACCACCAAATCCAAAACAAGTGACAAAACTTTTTGGACGACAACTTGGGAAAGGATGTGATGCAATAGAAAGAGGTATTTGTTATTGTAATTAATATTTAAGTACACTTGCATAACTTTACTTAGGTAATATTTTAATTCTTAGGTTTATTATTCTTATCCTTATCTTGTTGAGCTATCTTGTTGCTCAAGATAAGATCAGGGTTATGCATACTTTTCTTTTATAAATAAAATATTCTCATGTAATTATGAATTCTTGAATAATAATATTTTGCACATCTTTTTGCAATAGCTTTGATTTTTCTATTTTTCTCTTCTGTGGAAGGTTTTTTGGTTTGCATGTCTAATCTTGGTTTCTAACATGGTATCAGAGCCTTGATTTGCAGCCCCTTCTTAGCTATTTTGGAGAATCTCAATACAAAGCACATTCGGGGTTCCTCGAGGGTTTCATTCCTTGAGCATATTCATGAAGCGTCTTGGATTAGATTGAGGTTTTCCATTGGATTCAGAGTGCTAGAAAAATTTAGGATTGACTTTTATTTCATTGATTTTGTTCATCGTTGAAGAAATATGTGAGGATTTCAAGTTTGGTGATTTTTCTGAGAGATTTGGGGGTTACCTAATTTTTGGAGCATTTTGGGCCAAAACGGACCTCGCTGTTGGATTCGCAGTGCCCATAAACCCCTATTTTCATATAAATTTTGTCCAGTTTGGACACAGATGACTGGGGAGGCAAAAAAAAATTCCCGAGGCCCATACAGCCCCAAGGCACTCTTCACGAGGCACAAATTTGGAAAAAAATTTAAAAAAAATAAAAAAAACCAGCGAAATTTTTCTCTGCCTATTATAAATGGATCATGTTGCCACCACTCTGCCCTTCGGCCACCAGGAGTGGCAGCCTTTTCATCTGCCACCAACGAAGACACCCCAGTGCCACTCATCTGAGTTTAGCCCTTGAGGGCTTTGCATTTGAAGTCAGGGTCACATTTGCGACTGGACCCCGAGCGCGAGCCCCCACCTCGATCACATTGGTGATCGAGGGATCCACTAAGCTCCAACCCCTGCCACCCAAAGTACCCACCCTGGTCACATGGGTGACCAGGGGCTCGGCCCTAGGACCTTGCCACCAGCCCCCTGGTCTGCCTAGGCGACTAGGGGCTTTATTTTTTTAGCCCCTAAGGGATATAGAAGGGCATATTGGGAAGATTTGGAGCACTTTCATGGAATTGGGCATAACTTTTGCATACGGTGTATTTTTTTTGCAAACAAGATATTATCAGAAAGCTAGTTTTGAGCTCTTCACAATGGTGTAGGTGTGATTTTTTGGTTTTTCTTTTTTGATATCTTTTTCAACCTCGGAAGTCACATGTTGTTGTTTTTACTCTGAGAGACATATCTTTTTACTCGCTTATCCATTTTTTGCCATTCTTGCAGTGTTGGAAAGCTAGTTTAGTCCTCTTCACATATCTAAGGTCTTTTTTTATTTTCTATTTATGTATGTTTTCATTCTCTACTTTTACAATCGTTGGGTTATTGTAATAAATGAACTGAGATAAAGTTCCATCAGGGGGTTTCTTACATAATAATCTAATTAGAGTGTGCATGGACTTTGATCTGCATCTTGTTATTGCTGACAACTCACATGAGTAATATCTGATTTCTTAGTCTCTTTTGGCCACATCTTGTCTTAGCTTGACAAATATCATATTCACATCAGTTCACACTTCAGATTGAGAGCCAATGGTTATTGATCTGCATTGGTTCAGATCCTTCTCAGTTTGAGGGCCATGTTTTTATGGTAAATGTTCTAAATTCTTTATGGTACTTGTTCCCACATAAGATTTTTAGTCTCAGTTTGGCATTGGCATCGAGATACATAGTTTCCAAATTCTATCATCATTTCATCTATTGTTGCTTCATAGATTCCAAGGTTGTTCTAGTTTGTGAGTTTTCTAGTGTTTTGTGGCATCAAGTCTGTTGTCGCATTATTATGAGTCCGCTTTGGTTTCTTGTAGACAAAAGTATCTTTCCTTGCTTGTCAGATTGTAGTTCTAGTGTTACTCCACATAGTTCTTCCAATGCTTCTTTGCAGTAGTCACCTTATTGTAGGGGGGGTTTGTCCCACTAGGTTTTCCTTCTCTACCTCATTCTTGCATTTTTACATGGGTACTTGATCGGGCCTTGTTGTCAAGACCCATTCATGCTTTCTTGCATTCATCTGAGTTTTAGGTGCATTCTTTTTTTAGTCTCCCTAAGTTGCACTTATGGGGGGGTGTTAGTGTAATTAATATTTAATTACACTTGCATAACTTTACTTAGGTAATATTTTAATTCATAGGTTTATTATTCTCATCCTTATCTTATTGAGCTATCTTGTTGCTCAATATAAGATTAGGGTTATGCATACTTTTCTTTTATAAAACAAATCTTCTCATGTCATTATGAATTCCTGAATAATAATATTTTGCACATCTTTTTGCAATAGCTTCGCTTTTTTTGTTTTTCTCTTATGTGGAAGGTTTTTTGGTTTGCATGTCTGATCTTGGTTTCTAATAGTATCCATGTCCCTATACAACCTAATGATCTTGGTTATTTCCCTTCAAAACAAAAACCTTCATCCAATGTACAAACTATCACAAAAAATTCTTCCAAGAACACTATAACCTTGGTACATCCTGAACTGATAGAAATCTCAATAAATATGTATCAAGGAGAAACTTTGTTTACTTATCACAATAAATAAAATTAGTTGTTGCTCCTTTCCATAGTTGCATGTTTTACATTCTTCACAAGGATCAGCATATAACAATCCATTCTTGGCTCACCCTTATGTTGCACTCAGTGGGGGTAAGGGGTTAGGAATCCTTATCCTCGTATGTCACTTGTCGTTGTATCTTTTGGCTAGTTGTTAGCTGTTGAAATAATGTTTCAAACAGCTCCCTTCGGGTCCCCTTTTTGCACATGTTCATGCGCTGGCCTGTGCGTCTCCTCGTTTCTTCGGCTTCCCGGCAGGTTTTGATCTTTCACTTTGTGCATTCCTCGCTTCGCAACTTTGGCAAGCGGCTCCTCGTTCGGCTCCTGAGATGCTGCGCTGGGTGCCCACGTGTCTCGCCTGCGGGGTTTTTCATTTTCTGTTGCTTTGTGTTTCCTTCGGGTTGCTAAGCCTTCCATAAGGGTCCGTTACTCCTAGGGTTCATTGAGGGGCCCACATCTTTGTACGTGGCGGTGTATCGCAATCTTTCCCTAGCAAGAATAGAATATGCTGCAGCGGGCTGCGAAAGATTTCTATTGGCCTTCTTTCTTTCCTAGCGGGACCTACCTTTGCTCACGTGTCAGCGGTTCGCAGTTTTTAAAACAACAGCAGGGATGAGAGCACCACGGGCTGCGAAACGCGGCCACGCATCTTTCGCCACCCGGTTCATGCGACCTTTCCCCATTTTCAAAGTAGCCTCAGTCCCCTGAACACGTGTCACTTCTCCGCAAGCTCTCGATCGATGGAGGAGGAGTTTTCATTTGGGCCACGATTTGCTGCCACGTGCCTTACATTGATTATCAAAGCAAGCTATGTGATGGCCAAGCGGGATAGTGTCATTGACTGCTGCTCGCCATGGTTCTCTAAAGTGGTGGGCGGCACTCGTCGCTTCGAAGCCTGGTTGGGACCACTGCCATCATTACAAAGGGCACGCCTGTAACTGACCAACTGGATGTTGTGCTCTGATTGGCTACTCTCATAACGACATTGGGAATATTCTTATTCGGGCATCATTACGGGAGATTGTGGAATCTTTCTGTTACAACTCTCCAGGCGGTGAGATTTTGCTCTCCGGCTATATATACTCTCTCTGTTGAGGGAAAAGGGTCCAAGATTTTTAGGAAGAATACTGGTTTTAGCAAGAGACGCCAGGCCTCTTTTGCATGTTTATTCGCAAGAAACTTTCAGACTGTGCCTATTGTTCGGCCTTTCTATTTTTTATGTCTTGATTAAACTGTGAACTGTGCTTTTTATTGTCTTAAGCATTTCATTTGAGGAGACTTCTATATATTGAATGCAAACTTGCTGGTCTAAATCATGTCTTAATGACTCTTCTTAGCAGTGAGAATGTATGCGATATTTTTATGTCAATTAAATGAATTGTTTATGCTAATGCTTTAAGTTTTTGATATTTTGGAACATAACAATGACATTCAGGCCTTGAGTCTATGATTTATCGTGCCTATCAGTAAGCTTTGGCGCATCGCCTTAGATTAATATTTGTTTCATTATATCCGCTTCCTTTTCCCTTTCCAAAACCCATTATATAGAAGAAGCCTTCTTTAAAATCCGGAGGTCAGCTCAGTTTGGCGCAAAGGGGTCCCCCTTGAACTGAAGCTTCCCATAAAGGAACTATTATCTTCATTGGCGTGGCCAACAGCTTTGTACCTTTTTCGCACACCCGGTGGGACCCAAACTAATGAAATCGTCAAAGGGTGTATGAGCCATCGGCATGTAACTAGATCCCAAACCAAAAATCCTAGTTTACTAGTGCCTCCATTCGGAACAATGTGCCGCAAATTAGTTAGTAACCGTTCCATTCCCACCACCTTTTCCTCTCACCATGTTGCCAGCCGCGAATAGAAATTATGTAGCATGGGATGCTGGGAGCCCCCTGGTAGCTCTGGTAGCGCCTGCTGTTTGGGGCGCCATTCCGGTTTTGGCCCTGAAAGCTCTTCCCCAATTCACTGGAGATAACACAAAAATGCCAGCAGAGCATTTGCAGGATGTAGCGGATGTATGCCTGGTACATGGTATCACAGCGCAGAATGTAGCCCTGAGGCTCCTTGCTGCGTCCTTCAAAGGCAAAGCTCTGGAGTGGTACCGAACACTGACTCCTAATACCATTCGCACTTGGGATGACCTCGGAGATCCATTCTATGAAAGGTTTTCGAATGACGGAGATCGTTCTTCGCTATATTATCAGTTATCCGTCATCAAACGAGCACCAGAGGAGGCTCTGACGGACTTCAATGCCCTATTTCACTCAAGTTGGCGGAGGATTCCTGTGACCATCCACCCGACCCTAGAGTTGGCGTTCATGTTCTATCTGAAGTCCATCAATCCTGACATTTCTATGATGATCAAGTCTCTGGGAGGAGCCACTTTACCAGATGCATATGCCACCACTGTCAAAGCAGAAAATCACTTGATAGACTGCGGGAAATTGCCTCCTCGACCTATCATGCCGATATTTCCTGAGATATCGAACGTAGCACAAGAGGTGGCATCAACCAGTGCGCGAGCAACTCCCCAATCAGCGTACTCATATACGGCCACTCCTGAAAACTTGGCCTCTACATCGAGTTCTCCCAAGAATGAGATGGGCGACCTTAAGGAGATGTTACGGACTATGGCGAATGATATAACAACCCTCAAACGGAACCAAGCAATGCCTCCGCGGCCTGCGTATCAGAACTATCAAGGTGGGCGGCCTACCTATCAGCAGAATCAATATCAGAATGCGCATCGCACTAACTCACCAGCGGCGACTATGAACCAAATAGTTCCGGTGCCTACACTGCTGGCAGGTGCGTCGCCGAGCTCTAGTAGAGAATTAACTGCAGGACAAAACAATTTGATTGATGACATCAATCCATGGTGCTTCCCTTGCAATGATGCGCATATGCCCGAAATTGTCCGCATGGCAACTTACAACAAAGGATAGCAGAGCAACGTAGTCAAGGTATTGCGACTGAGAACGAAGAATACAGATATGCCCCGATAATGGAGAATGCGGTCCTTACCGCGCAAATACAAGGAATGTCCCTAGAGCAAGAGTCCGACATTGTTCCTGATCATGCGCTCTTCTCATGGATGGAAGACGAGGAAATGGTGTTTGCAAATGATACGGCCAAAGCCGAAACGCTGCGGGTAAAGTCTAACTATAATACGCGCTCCAAGAGAAGATTCACCGGTGAGGCCGTTGTTTCACTTTCGAACAGTCCGCAATGCAAAGACATTTCGAATCAAATTCCTGGCGGTCCGACTGAATCCTTGTCTTCTCAACTGCGGAAGGAAATTATTATAACAAAAGCAAAGGAGCAGAAATCTAGCAGCTCCTCGACTCTTAATGTGGTAGAGCAGTTGAAGAAATCACCCGCTAATATGTCTTTATGGGACATTCTAGCTATCCCAGAGCAGAAAACCATACTCCAAAAAGCGCTTCAGCAACAGATGGACCCAGCACTAACCGAGCCTTTGGCCAGTACCGAGGTGGTTTATCAAATGCCACCAACTAAGGTTGTCGCAAACAAAGCGATGGAATCCCATGCGGAAGGCGAAGGTAGGCCAAAACCTCAACCCTTCTTCTTGACTCTCATTATAGGGGAGAAACTATTACACAACGCTATGATTGATTCTGGCGCTAGTACCATAGTTATGCTTAAACTAATAGCCGAAGCCTTGGGACTCAGCTACGAACCTATGAAGAAAGGGGTTATGCAGCTAGATGGAAATAAGGTTGATATTGTGGGTGTCATCAAAGCACTTCCGCTCACTCTATTTGCCTGCCCAAGTATCACGGTCCCGCAAGATACAGTGATCATAGATGTTCTGCCAATGTTTGGTCTTTGCCTTTCTCGAGAATTTACTTCAAAAGTGGGCGGCTATTTGTCTTTAGATTGGTCACATCTAATACTTAGAACCAAGCATGGCGCGAAGATGAAGATAGAATCAGAGGCTCTGCATTCCGAACATGTGGCGAATGAGGCCCTGATTAACTTTGAAGCCGCACACACCTCCATCACCAAGCAAGACATGTACAATGTCGAACTGCTAGAAGAGGAGAAGGTCAACGGAGATCGAAGTGATAATGAAGATGCTCTGTTGAGTGAACATATAAACAATGATCCCTTCGGAAATTATCATGCTACCGGATTAGGCACATATGTGATCTATGATGAAGACCAATTTCTTCCGAAGGTCATCAGAGAACCCGACAATGACCAAACAAGTGAGCTGTGGACATTGTATTTTGACGGAGCAAGGAGTAAAGTTGGAGCTGGAGCAGGGATATGCCTAATATCCCCACAGAATGAAAAGTTATTGAGGTATTTCTGATTCCAATTTGCGTGTTCAAATAACGAGGCTGAATATGAGGGATTAGTCCAAGGCCTCAACCTAGCAGAACGAATGGGTGTCAAGCAATTGATTGTGTTCAGAGATTCAGAACTGGTAGTTAATTAGGTCCGAGGAGTCTCAGCAGCAAAGAATATCCGCATGAGATCCTATCGGCATTGAATCTGGGACCTTATAGAAAGTTTTGAAGCTTTCAACATCCTGTCCATTCCCCGAGCATAGAATGGCGATGCAGATCGCATGGCGGTAACCGGTGCTCAGTTTGATCCTGTCTCCGACTTGCTTCAGAACAGATATTCAGTGCGAGTGCTTGTTAGACCAGCAATACCTGATAATGACCAAAGTTGGCAAGTCTTTGAGAGCGATGAACACATCGCCTCATTTATTCAACACTCAGAGGAATTTGCCGATCAACTCCAACCAAAGATCGCTGAGGCCTACGAGGGACAAATTATGCAGCTGAAGTCAAATAAGCTTCCGAAAGGATTGGTTACTCTTGAAAATTTCTTCGATTGTAGTGACACCCGAAATGATAAACAAAAGTTCGTGGCGGAAAAGGGTAATTATGAAAATCTTTGGTTTTCCGATGATAGGAACCTTCGGGTCGGAAAAGATGTCTCACAGCAAGATAGAGAAAGGCTTATCAATTTCTGTGAGAAATATGGAGTAGTGGCCTGGTCCTACGATGATCTGGAAGGTTATGATCCTAGTATCATTCAACATACTATTGAGCTAACAGAAGGTGCGAAGCCAATCCGACAGAAACAGCGGCCAGTCAACCCTAAAGTTGAAGACTTGATGGCACAAGAGCTAACCAAGCTCATTGAGTCGCGTATTGTCTTCCCAATTAAACATAGTACTTGGGTATCAAATCCGATACTAGTCCGAAAGAAGAATGGTGATATCCGCTTATGCGTAGATTTCTGAGACCTAAATAAAGCATCTCTGAAGGACCACTATCCATTGCCTTCTATGGAGTCAATCCTCCAAACTGTCGCGGGATCGGAAATGTTCTCTCTACTGGATGGCTTCTCTGGCTATAACCAGATTCGAGTAAAAGAGGAAGATTAGCACAAGACTACGTTCACCACCAAGTGGGGGACATTTGCATATGCTAAAATGCCTTTTGGTTTATCTAATGCAGGGGCAACCTTCTAGAGAGCTATGGACGTCGTATTTAGCGAACTGATCAATAAGATTATCCTAATCTATTTGGATGATCTTACTGTGTTCTCCAAATCTAAAGATGATCATTTCGATCATTTGGAGTTGGTGTTTCAAAAGTGCCAAGAGTTCGGGATTTCCTTAAATCCGAGGAAATGTGTGTTCGGTGTACCTCAGGGTAAGCTGTTGGGACATGTTGTGTCGAAGGAAGGTATTTCAATTGACCCAGAACGAGTAAAGGCAATAAAGGAGCTTCCTCTCCCGGTAAATAAGAAAGGTGTCCAGTCTTTTCTGGGCAAAGTAAATTTCGTCAGTAAATTTATTTCCGATTTTGCGAGAATAATTAAGCCGATCACCCTGATGCTAAAAAAGGATCAAATTTTCAAGTGGACAATGGAGGCGAGGGAGGCATTTGAGAAGGTCAAGGAAGCGATCTCCTCAGCCCCGGTGTTAATTAATCCAGATCAATATAACGATTTTATAATGTATGCCTTCAGTAGCAAGTCCAGTATCGCTACTGTTCTGACTCAAAAGGATAGAGAAGGAAAGGGAGAGCATCCAGTTGCGTTCTATTCCCGAACCTTAAAGGAATATGAGGTGAATTATAACTTCGTTGAAAGACAAGCTTTCGCAATAGTAAAGGGACTTAAAAAGTTTCGCCATCTAATTTCCTGTAGCAAAGTCCTGGTATATGTCGCACATTCTAGTGTGCGGGAATACATCATGGAGGGAGAAATCACAGAAAAAAGGGCTAATTGGATCACGAAGATCCTGGAATATGACATCGAGGTCAGGCCTACCAGGACTATTAAAGGCAGAGGACTGTGTGAGTATATGCCACAAGATGAGGAGATGTCTACTAAAGAGGAACAACTGGAGCTTGTCCTGATAAATGTATCAGGATCAGAGGATGGTTGGCTGGAAGATAGAATGAGCTTCATGCAAACCGGAAAGTACCCGCCAGGCCTCTCACCCCAGAAAAGAAGGTATTACCGACTCTAGAATTGCAGATACACACTGATAGAAGGAGTCATTTTCAAAAGGAATTTTAATGGTGTGCTCCTACGATGCGTCACTTCAGGGGAGGTGCAGAAGATCCTCGACGCATTTCACAATAGCGACGAAGGTGGACATTTCTCCGCTAAAACTACTGCCATCAAGATCTTACGGGCTGGATATTACTGGCCTACACTTTTCAACAATTCCTACTCTTTGGTAAAGACTTGCAAAAAATGTCAGTTATTCTCCGACAGAAGGAAGAATTCAGCAATGCCCCTCAAACCTATCGTGGCGGATGAACCATTTGCGCAATGGGGCCTGGACTTTATCGGGATGATCAACCCGGTTTCTAGCTCCGGACATAAATGGATTTTAACAGCTACGGACTACTTCACGAGGTGGGCGGAGGCCGTTCCCCTTAAGGAGGCGACGAAGGCTGAGATTGTAGACTTCCTCGAGGCTCTGGTGACAAGGTTCGGCCCTCTGAAGACAATTATTTCAAACAACGCTAGAGCATTTGTAGGCACAAAGGTATGTCACTTTGCATTGAAAAATGGCATATTCCTTAAAACATCTTCAAATTACTATCCACAGGGAAATGGCCTAGCCGAGTCAACAAACAAAAGTTTAGTCCGACTCCTCAAAATGGTTGGCTCAGAACACCAGAGGGAATGGCACAAAAATCTCTGAAAAGCACTCTGGGCCAACCGCATAACTCCTAAACAAGTCCTCAAGACTTTGCCCTATGAGCTAGTATATGGGAAAGAAGTGCTGCTACCTATCTCTATGGAGATTCCGGCGATACAGTTGTTGAAATCTCTTGAGATAGAACAAAATAATGCCATGGAGGTTCGGCTTGCCGAACTATTGGAAGTACAGGAAAAAAGGGAGAATTCCCTAAAAGCCATGACAGGCCGTCAACAGGTGGTCAAACGGTGGTTTGACAAAAAGGCTTCCGACCAAGGCCTAAAAAGTGGAGATTTAGTGCTAAAATACGACAGCAGGGCTGCGAAGCCAGGTCAGCATGGTAAGTTCGATAGCCTATGGGAAGGACCCTTCAAAATCATTCGGTGCATGCAACACAATGCCTTCGAGCTGGAAAATATGGAACAAGAGCCTCTAGGAATCCCGGTTAATGGGATTCACCTTAAATTGTTCCATTAAGCGTCAAGACCTACCCTGTACAGTTGTAGATAGTGTTTTTTCTTTTTTCCTTCCTATTTTTGGCCTATCCTTTTGCTAAAATCAATTGACTTGCTACGCATTCGCTTATCATCGTTAATGGGTAAAGCACCAGAGTTTCTTAAAACGCAAAAAATATGCTCGTAAAGAGAGGCAAAACATACAAAATTGGCAAAACCCAGAAAAATTACACGCAGAAGCAAACAGGAGCATAGATTTCACAACAAAAAGAAACGTATATATTTATATACATGTGTCCTGAGTTACAAAATGGCATGAATGCCGATTTTCAAAATATACAAAGTATTAGAGCATATATATATATGTTGGCCTTTTATTAGGCCGATACGAAGCTGGGGGCTTACATCAACAAACACTAAGGCAAGGGGACCATCTATCCGCAGGAGTGGCTAGCAGCAACCGACGCATTCAAGACAGCGTCCGCTTCGTCCTCATCAACAGGTTCCTCGGCGGCACTGGCAGCATCATTAAGCGCGGCTGTCGTCGGTGGTGGATACACCAAGTTCCTGAAGTCAGTATACCACTCTACATCGTAGAAGGGTATCACGTTGTAGCGCTCATGAAGTGAAGAGCTTGGAAGTAACCCTTTCTTTGGTCTTTGAACAGGGTGCACGGCGAGAATCCGGCTGGGAATGGGTGCCAAGCGACAAGCGACTTCTTTTAGATAAAAGCAGTGCGCCCGGTGATTGTGAGCCTATCATTATCATTGACGCGGGTGACAACCTCAAGGCCCGTTCAGTACTTCTTGGAGAGATTTCTTTTGACCTTCGTACAGTGGCCGAGGACACAAATGTCAACGCCGGCCTTCCCCAAGGTGTAGGCACATGGAGGTGTTCACCCGATGCTTATCTTCATATTCAACACAGTCCTCGCCGAGAACCCACTTGATGGCTACTAGAACCAGCGAGTGCTTGTTCTTTGTGATTCTCTTGAGCCTTCTAGTGGAGATCTCACCTATAAACGCCGTCTGTGGTTTGAAGGAGGTTAGGCGAATAGGAGTATCCATCTCTCCTAAAACTATTCCTAAATCTGCTGAGTAATACCGAAATCTGCTCACCACCTAACCTATGAAAAGACTTGCTTAGCAGTATTCTACTTGCCTATCACTTCTTGGACGCAAAGTGTGTATGTTAAACTATCTCGTATTTACGAAAATTTAGGCTAAGGCGATATGCCAAATCAGCGCCGGCAGTGATGTATATTGGCCGCGATCTCGAGGGACGAGTCTGTGTTTGTTCACGTTTTGGGCTGGCATACGCATGGTAGCATGGCTCAAGGCATGCTTAATTAAATCAAGATAATTAATTGAGCTTTAAAAAGGTGGCACTTGTTGATGAAGGGACGTATGGCCGTATGCTATGGTGTCAAATCTCAAGCACATCCCAGAGCCCGAGGCGATATTCGTATATCTTTCAGGCGGTGATCGTTTGCTTGGCGTAATCATTCCGGCTAGGGATATTAATTACCGGTACATGCTAACCCAAGGTGAGAAGGCTAGTTGCAAGCTCAATTTCCAAGGAAATCAGGGCGTATCACACGATATTTTGAAAGCAATGATGAAATCCGGCCACCTCGAAAAAGCAATCAGCTCATCTTGCACGAGTTGTGGAGTTAAGGCATGTTGGTCGTGGCAAAGGGCTCGCCTACCACCTTGAGAAAAGTTACTATTATTGCATGAAAGCGCTACGGTAACACTGGTTTTCGAAAGCTAAAGAGTGCACGAAGTGTTTTCTGTCTGTATTTTTAGTACAAGCGTATTCAAAGGCCAGAGAACCTTCAAGTTCTGCCGCGAAGAAAAATGGTAGAATCTTCAGCTCAGCCAGCAGAGGAAGGGATTAGCCAGGAGCTGTATTCGGCTATTCGTTCTTGGCCCGAGGTTTCACGTATATGATGATGTAGTATACGTACAGTATACCGGTGAAAAGACCCAACGGAGGGCAGAGGCTTAAAGAGTGAATGGCAAGGTTAGAAGAAAAGTGGGCTAATATCTCACGACCCCAAAGCTTGTGAGACGCTAAATCTTAAACTAGCACCAAGGTTATGCGGCCTTGATTGGACCAAACAGCGAAGTAAATTAAATTATGTAGGTCTTCCACAATACGCTGGCAATTCCATGGTTCATGCACTATTGCCCGAAGGTGTGGTCGGCCAGCGGTATTTGGCATATAATCAGATTGCGCATTGAAATTGCATAATTTAGAGGTTCATATGTGTTTACAGGAAGCCATCTGGCATATGCTATGCATTCCTGACCCCAGGACAAGAAAGGAGAAAATCAAACAGTTCAGCCCAAACAAAGGGGAAAAGATATGGAAAAGGATGAGAACCAGCTCCGATTTCCTATTAGAGGAGACTAGTAGGAAGGGTGTTGCGTCCGCTAAGGCACCGAGCATCCCATTGTTGTGCGGTTCATTTCGTGATGACCTCCAAGACCCCATATCCATGCTGGCATTTGTTTGCGGCCGTGATTCCAATGAGAAGATCGAGGCTTTTCAGCTGGGCCCTGCAATACAGTTTCGCAGGCAGCGTGAACTTTTCTGGTATGATTTTGTCGAGTTCATGGTCGAAGAAATGATACAGCAAATGGAGAATTATCAGGTGGAGAAGAAATTTAGATTTCTTTCCTACCTGGTCCACATGTTCCTGCATCAGAATCCAGATTTTTTCGCCCGATTCATCCCACTATCAATTTTTGACGAGCAGAACAAAAGAAAGCCGGTATCTACATGGACACCCTACCTTTCTGCAACATATGACTACTATGCCTTCGCGGACTATTTCATAGCCCCGGTCCTGAATGATTTGATCGGAGAGGGTGATATCGTCCGGCTTAACACGGAGCAAACTGGATTTCTACAAGGCTACACCCCCGCTTGTGACTGGTTCCTGGGCAAGGATTTCATGATCCTTCGAATGAGGGGCTTTATTGGCAGGTCTTTCCTGCTCCCGGCTTGCCTCACCGATAGAGTGCTCACGCTGGAGGTTTACCAGCAGGTATGCGTCATTGATTTCATGTTTTGTAGCAGTGAAAGTGTCAAGAGGAAGGGATTCTTCACTTGCCCAAAGAGTTTCAAGTCAATAACGCTTGCCAAAAAGCGATCGTATGAGCTGCTAGGGGACAAGCTGGCACACCTGGGGCTAGTATTAGTAAATGATAAGTGAGATTACAACCCTTTCAATGACCTACCTAAGCCGCATATGAAAGTTCCACATGTTCCCCGACCATATTGGGAGAAGTGGCGAAATAATCAGACTGATAAAGATGAAGATCTGGTTGAATTGGCACAAATCCCTATGCCAGATACCAGGGGGCCATGGCACAAGTTCTACTTTCCAGTGGCCATGGCCAGGGACAACCTTCTGATAGAGCACAGCATGCTTAACAAGTTGAAAGTGGACGAGGAATGGAGCGATGAAAAAATAAAAGCTTTCTGGAGATACCGCCAGGAAACAGGGCAGTTGAAAGCTCCTTACAATCAATTGAAGGACGACCAAGAATTTGAAAGATACTGGGATGAAGGCCATCCCAGCCCGACCTCCAGTGCTAACAAGAGCAAAGCAGAAGGATCCGATGAGCAGGAGGAAGAGACGGCGATATCTTCAGAGGAAGGCGATGCCCCCGGGCATCCCGCCTATGTGGGCACTAATGTGCGCTTTAACATATCAAGGGGCTTGCTTACCTGCACATGGGCCGCTAAACTGGTCAGGCTAGTGCCCCAGCAGAAGGATCCGACTGCCGAGGTTAGTGAGTGTCCCCCCGCGAAAAGGCAATGCACGGAAAGTGTTATTGGGACAGTTTCACATGAACCGACCGAAGGGGAAACACCCGCTGCTAGTCAAATGCTAGAGGTTGCGGGTGAGTCTCAAACGATCCCGATGCCACCGCCGACCAGTCAGCAGGTACATCTCGCTCCTTCCTCTCTTACATCTCATTCTTTCGCATCCGTCCCTGCTCAATTAGCAACTCCTGCCCTTCGTCCGAGCCCTCCACCCTCTGTTTCTGACCCATCTTATTCCGTTGGATTTGCCCAGTATTCGCAAGCCCAACTGTTTATTATCACCCCTCCGAGCATGCTAACGCCTACTGCCGCCACCTAGACTTTCCTCACCTCGCTTTCTGAAAGTATTCCTCCCATCGGCCCCCACTCTTTTTTTGAGATGCTTACAGATCCCTTCCCACTACAGCAAACCGAGCCCCAGGCAACGACTCTTTTTCCTCGGCCAACAGGCCTTACGACTGAATCTCTGGTTCAGCCGTTGCAAATATCTAGCCATGCTGATACCCCCAGGCTAAATTATGGAATGTGCCACACTTTTCTCTGCAAACCGTCACCCTCCAGAAGAAACAAATGCGCGCGCCTATGAAAGTTACCTATCCCTACGCCCTGCCTTCTGGTGTTCCCTTCGTAGGTGGGCTGGTTTCATCACCAGCTGAGTTCATTACACAGATAGATTGTGCGAAGGAAGCATGCGCAAATAGAATGAAGCGACGAAGGGAAAAGGATGACAATGCCCCCACCGAGCCGAGTACAGGCTTTGTATGACGAGGCCCACCAAGAATTAAAGTTTGCAACTATGTACCCAAGGATAAACAAGCCCCACGGAGAAATGCAACCAGAGGACTGATATTTATGCTGTCGGACTGGACATGAAGATAGCCCGGCCATAAGATAAAGTCGAAATCATGGAGGAGACACAACGGGTGGTCACTTCTGACTTCCTAAAGACTGGTTGCCAGTTAAAGAAGAAAGATGAACAGCTTAAGGCAGCCAAAGACAGGGTGAGTTTTCTAGAGGCAAAGGAGAAATCCTTAGAGGCGGATATCGCCCGAATGACAGAAAGGGCGCTAACAGTAGAAAATGAGAGAAACAGGCTTCAAGGTGAAATTGCAAAGACCCAAGTAGCCGACCCAGCCGTATTAAAAGAATTACAGAATCAAAACTAAGTAGCGCGACAGAGCCTACGATCGATGGAGGAGGAGCTTGAACATTTCTGCCTTGAGTACAGTCAGAAGCTGGCAGAGAAAGGTGAAGAGATGGAACACCTACAAGAGCAGTATCAACAAAAGGTACGGGAAAAAGAGGCCGAATTCAAAGGTTTGAAGACTAAACTGGAAGTGGAGCTCCGAGAAACAAAGACCAAGCTAGAAGATGAGCTCCGAGAGACAAAAGCTTCATTAGAAAAGCAATCGGCTAACCACTCTAGAGCTGAACAAAATTGGCATAAAGAAATGAGCAACTATGCAGAGCAGTTGGCATCTGAGAAAAAGAAGAAGGCAAAATTTGCCGAGGCCCTCATTTCAAGAGACACGGAGATTTTTTCGCTTAAGGCCTCTCTGCTACCAGCCCCTGCCCAACCTGATATCATCCCACTGGTCAGGAAATTGTACATTTCTCACTGGGAGAAAATCAAAGCCTTCTGCCTAAATCTGCAGCCTACCCTCCGGTTCATCGACAAGGCATTAAAACTCAATCAGGAGGTCCATGACACAATGAAACAGTTCCCGCGTTTCATCTTGGAAAAGGTGCCCGAGGCAAGGGACTTGCTAAATAAGCTATACTCAGTCTTAGACAAGATCCTCGCCGGGGCAGGTATCGAAGATAGGGACACCGCAGCTCAAACAGCAAATAGATTCATTCATTGCCACTCCGCTTTCCAGCGCACTAAGGCAGTAGCGACTTTTCTAAACAAAGTGTTGGATGGCATTCGAGGGAGTTTCTCTGAGTTGGGCAGGTTGGGATTGCCATCTCCATTTCTTGAGGATGGCACTATTGCCATGGCTACGCAGATTACGGAGATTATTGAGCAGAAGGAGAATGATCCGGAGGCATTCAAGGAACTCGGCAGCCCCCCAACAGCAGCAGATATTGAGGTAATCATTCATCCACTCTCTCAGCTGTTTTTCCATATCCAAGCAGGCATTGGCCTGCCAGACGTGCTGCCTCATAAGGAAGCTATTGATCTCTGTGGGGCACAAGAGAATTTGCGCAGCATGGCAAAGCTGTCCGAAAATGAATGGGTGCCTTTGTAGGCTGCACTTTCAAAGCTCTAACTCCATTTGCCCTATAGATGAAGGCTCTGGTCTATGGAACCAGAGAGTTTTTGGGTTCTCCGTTCCTTATCCGAAACGCCCTTGTTAGTCGCCAAAAGCTGTTGAAATAATGTTTCAAGCAGCTCCCTTCGGGTCCCCTTTTTGCACATGTTCATGCGCTGGCCTGTGCGTCTCCGCGTTTCTTCGGCTTCCCGACAGGTTTTGATCTTTCACTTTGTGCATTCCTCGCTTCGCAACTTTGGCAAGCGGCTCCCCGTTCGGCTCCTGAGATGCTGCGCTGGGCGCCCACGTGTCTCGCCTACGGGGTTTTTCATTTTTTATTGCTTTGTGTTTCCTTCGGGTTGCTAAGCCTTCCATAAGGGTCTATTACTCCTAGGGTTCATCGAGGGGCCCACATCTTTGTACGTGGCGGTGTATCACAATCTTTCCCTAGCAAGAATAGAATATGCTGCAACGGGCTGCGAAAGATTTCTATTGGCCTTCTTTCTTTCCTGGTGGGACCTACCTTCACTCACGTGTCAACGGTTCGCAGTTTTTAAAATAACAGCAGGGACAAGAGCACCACGGGCTGTGAAATATGGCCACGCGTCTTTCGCCACCCGGTTCATGCGGCCTTTCCCCGTTTTCAAAGTAGCCTCAGTCCCCTGAACACGTGTCACTTATCCGCAAGCTCTCAATCGATGGAGGAGGAGTTTTCATTCGGGCCGCGATTTGCTGCCACGTTCCTTACATTGATTATCAAAGCAAGCTATGTGATGGCCGAGCGGGATAGTGTCATTGACTGCTGCTCGCCATGGTTCTCTAAAGCGGTGGGCGGCACTCGTCGCTTCGAAGCCTGGTTGGGACCACTGCCATCATTACAAAGGGCACGCCTGTAACTGACCAACTGGATGCTGTGCTCTGACTGGTTTCTCTCATAACGGCATTGGGAATATTCTTATTCGTGCATCATTACAGGAGATTGTGGAATCTTTCTGTTACAACTCTCCAGGCGGTGGGATTTTTCTCTCTGGCTATATATACTCTCTCTGTTGAGGGAAAAGGGTCCAAGATTTTTAGGAAGAATACTGGTTTTAGCAAGAGACGCCAGGCCTCTTTTGCATGTTTATTCGCAAGAAACTTTCAGACTGTGCCTATTGTTCGGCCTTTCTTTTTTTCATGTCTTGATTAAACTGTGAACTGTGCTTTTTATTGTCTTAAGCATTTCATTTGAGGAGACTTCTATATATTGAATGCAAACTTGCTGGTCTAAATCATGTCTTAATGACTCTTCTTAGCAGTGAGAATGTATGCGATACTGTTTTATGTCAATTAAATGAATTGTTTATGCTAATGCTTTAAGTTTCTGATGTTTTGGAACATAACAATGACATTCAGGCCCTTGAGTCTATGATTTATCGTGCCTATCAGTAAGCTTTGGCGCATCGCCTTAGATTAATATTTGTTTCATTATATCTGCTTCCTTTTCCCTTTCCAAAACCCATTATATAGAAGAAATTAAACTCTTTACACAAAATCTGGAGTCCCTCGAGTTTGAAGCAAAGGGTCCCCTTGAGCCCGGAGTTTCCCATAAAGAGCACTGTTATCTCGTCGATTTTTGGCATCAGCAGTTAGCATATCAGCTAAAGATATAAAGTTGAACAAATGAAAGAATTATTACAATAACACTTAAAAGTCACAAAACACATTTTGTAGAGATTGTTTCATGATATAATTGTCGCCATAGCATTAAGAAAATAATGTTCAAAGTGACTCTTTCGACAATGCAATTTAATCAATATACTTCCTTGCACATTTAGCAACACATCAGAGTTAAAACCCTCTTTCCTTCTATTGAAAGCAACAAAAAGTAGAGACCGAAAGGCATGAACAATAAATTAATTGTTTATGAAAAATACCCATGCAAAACATACACACACACACACAGACATATATATATACATGTAAACATATAGACATATATATACATGTAAACATATACATGTACATATATACATGTATACATATACATACATGCATACATACATACATACATACATACATACATATATATATATATACACACACATCAGTATACACACATCTACATGTATGAAATTAGTTTGGTGGCTATTACATAGTAACCATGACCAACCCATGTAATTACCAAGGTCCACATTGGCACAAGAAAACTTGGTCAAGTAATTGTTGTTGGTTGTCTTGTGTAAATATGTTTGATGATATTCTTTTTCCCTTATCTATTTGAGTATCAATAAGTGTCATGATATTGTTTTCCACTCATTTGTTTCAAGTTGCATGTAACATATTATTATATTGTTCTTGTAACAAGAATTGTTTTCAAGTTTTAAAATTATGGAATCTTTTCTATGGTTTTTTTACCATGGGTAGAATATGTTATATGTCTTGTATTAATATGTTTCATGATGTTCTTTTCAACTTGGGTCTATTGACAATACAAGTAGAGAACATGAGGAACAATAACCAAAGAACAAAACACATGAGGCATAAAAAACTCTACTATGAAATGAACAATAGAATGTCTCTTTCAACAATGCAACTTAATCAATATAATTTCTAGCACGTTGCACGACACATCAGTGTTAAAACCATGTGGCCTACTATGAAAAGCAAGAATAAGCAAAGAACATAAGACATGAACCATTAATTAATCATTTATCGAAAAGCAAAATGAAGCTTTGTGGATGACTCTCCAGTTGAAAAAAATGAGGAGAAATGAATATCATCAAATATATTAATACAAGATTCAAGCTATGTTCTTTGGTAACAAATATTGAAGACAAGTAGAGAAATTGTATAAGAGGTGTTATGTGCTTATTACTCATTGTTATATGGTCATATCTTTGACATTATACCCATTTTGGATGGTTGAAAGAGATTATCCCAGTGTATGGATGGAGGAATTACGATTAAATGTTCTTGCTTTTGTCCAAAAATATGGGTAAGGATAATATTCTTTCTGCTTTTTGTTTATTGTTTGTAGGTATCTCTCTACTCTTTTGGTGTTATAGCCATTAGCATAGGAGCAATTTCAGATTAAGATAGTAGCGAAAGAATATGTAGAGGGTTAACATGAAAGTATAGGCTGTGAAGTATTATTCTAATAGCTCTTTTATAATTTCTCTATTCGCTTAGGTTGATTATGAAAGAGCATCACTCAAATTTTGAATTCACAGCTCAAGTCTAATAGAAATTGCTTATCTTGTATTAAGGGAAAGAGAATATCATGAAACATATTAATACAAAATAAGAAATCGATGCAATAGGTGGCATTCACCTATCAGATATTTGTTTGAAATTTCCATTGGAGTTTTCATAAAATCCAAGTATAGGAGCATGGGAAAATCTAATATGAACAACAAACTATATTTATTATAGTCAATTGCATGTAAGAATCCATGCATGAATGGTTATATATAGTAACAAATATATACATGGTATGTAGCCATGGAGGGAGGGAAAACTTGAATGTATAACTCAGGAAAATATAAATATGTAAAAGAAACCTTGTTTAGACTTACAACTATGGTCGTCTTTCCAGGAGCAATTTTTCAACACATGGGATGCATTTTTGCTTGTTTATCTACCTTTGCATTGAGCCCAACATAATACTACTGTAAAGCAATATT
>VDFB02373365.1:109578050-109726122 GCA_007258455.2 Sequoia sempervirens | reverse complement strand
TGTCGTTTGTCAAACTACGTTGCCTCTGCGACTGGACGTAGGCAAGGCCATCTGCCGATGTGCCCCCGAGGCATTAGCTCAGTCCGTTAGGTTTGTCTGTATAAAGTCATGAGTCAATCCATATGTCTATATGACAAGGTCATTGGTCAAGTCAAACTATGAGGTCTCTGCGTGTACAACGTAGGCAAGGCCATCAATCGATGAACCCCCGAGGCCGTACTAGGTCAATCCATTAGGGTTAATCACATTCACTTTCACACACGTCTTCTGTTTGTAATCAGTCTTGTCGATCGCAATCAAGTCGAACTACGAGGTCTCTGCGTGTACAACGTAGGCAAGGCCATCAATCAATGAGCTCTCGAGGCCGCACTAGGTCAGTCCTTTAGGGTTTATTGTCACATGCAGTTATTTATCCCCACATCATATCAAGTCATGCATCAATCTAGTGAACAAGTCAGCAATATCTCTAAGTCAAATCAAACACTTTTCCAAACAAAACAATCAAAACAAATCAACCAACAGTCTGCTACAGGATGTGTCCTTCTTGGAAACAGACATTATCAAAACAATCAACCTATGTCTTATACAGGATGAGTCCTTCTTGCATAATCGACAGGGTCAAACAATCAAACATAGCCTTACACAGGTTATCACATCAACAACATCTGACTCAACGTCTTATACGATACATGTCTTTCTGAAACCAGGCTTTGTCATGCCTTATACAGATAGTCATAACATCGAAATCAGACTCACAGTCTTATCCGGTATGTGTATCTCCTACAAACAGGCTCTATCAATCAACAAATCAAACAAACAAATCATGTTTTGGGAAAATATTTTACTGGCTTTTTGACTCTATGGCTTATTTATCTTATCCTTTATCTTGAATTGATTACTGAGATTCATGTTACTAGCTTTCTCAAGGATGTCCCATGAAGGATTTAGAGAAGCAACGATGTATCAGAATTCTATTTTCTTTGACTGTTGTCTGTCGACTATCTTTTCAATTTGATTTTGAGTCATGTTACTAGTTTCCTCAAGGATGTCCCATGAAGGATTTAGAGGAGCAATGACGTATCATGACCCATCTTTTACTTTGTTTGCTGTCTGTGGTTTGTCCTGACAAAAAGACTGGGGCAACTTGTGTCCTTAGTATGAGTTAATGAAAATCTTTGTCTGCGACTGTCTGTTATTAGCAAGTGGATGACCTTGCACACCTTGATCTATGTCATATCATGGTGTTTTTCTCCATTTGTATTAGTCCCGCCCAATGATGATAAAGTGCAAAACCTTTTGTGATATGGAAAAATATCGAAGATTCCTAATACTAACATCTATTTTCTGTCTTTTCCTTCTTTGTCGATCTTTCTTTCCATACTAACAGTTCTTCTTTCTTGCATTATGGTGAAGTCCTGTGACACACAATGGTGTGCATCATCCTGCATCAACATACATGTTAGAAACATTCATACATATAGGCATATTTTACATCTAAATCACCATGGCATAATAGACAATAATCATTACAACCAATGCATATTATAAGCATTTCATGTACAAATCAACTATAAATATGTTCATCACATTACATTTGCATTAACACACATATCGTCTGCATCGTACATATAACATCACATTGCATCTCATAAATAATATAAATTGCATACATCATATAGAATCATACAATACATATAATCATCCATCACATAAGCATATCATATAAACATCACATGTATAAATAAAGACTGCATGATCAATAAATAGACAATGCATATCATAGGAATCACCGCCAAAATCATATATATATATCACTCAAATGTGTCACATCACAATGTCATAATGTATCACAAATACATGGAAGCCCGCAGGCTATCGGATCAAAATACACTGTCTCAAATGGATCTCAAATGGTATCTCTATCCTAAACTGCCACTGCCATCATGCCGAGAGTGTGTGGGAGACTGATGCTGGGAACCTATTGATCTCTGAGCTGTGGGAGGTCTGTCATATGGCCCTGCTCTACGTGGCTGATCCACTCTCTCTGCGCTCACTATCCATGTGTGGGTCCTAGTCTGAGACCTACTACTCTGTGCCACTGAAAAATTGGGAGCTCGTCTCTCTAGGGGAACCTCTACCTCATACAGATCTTGGTAGTATCTCTCCCTCTCTCTGGCTCTGACCAACTCTCTGGAAAATGCTGCTGATGGTCCTGTGCATAATGACCTGAGCTCTGTGAATCTCTGCTCAGTCTCCTACCGTCGGGCTACTGCCTGATCCCTCTCCATCAAGGCTCTGTCTCTCTCCACCCTGTAGGCATCTCTCTCTACCATCAACACTCTCATCTGCTCCTCCAAGGAGGCAACCTGGGCTCGTAACATATCAGTGTCGAGCACCTCTGCCTCTGTCTCATCCTGATGGACCCTATCTCTCCCATCCTCCTCCTTGTCTATCTCCTTCAGGATCTGATCCCTGATCTCTCTCTCATGATCATCGTCCTCCTGGTAGGCACCTAGCAATCCAAGGGCATCAATCTATGCCTCCTCTCCAACTGCCTCCTCGGCACCTACCTCTGCCTCTACTGGGATATCAGGGATGTCTTGGATCACTGCCTCTGTCGGCTGCTCCCCCTCACCACCTCTGGCCACATCTGGCATGGCCACATCCTCCTCTCCTCCTCTCTCCTCTCGGATCGGTGACAAGGCTTGTCCTCGTCCCCGTCGACCACATCTCCCTCTCCTACCTCCATGTCGGCCACCTCTGCCATCATCCCCTCCATCACCTCGGCCTCCTCTGCCTCCTCAGCCTCCTCCTCTGCCTCGTCTACCTTTGGGACCTATACCACGCTGCTCTACCGGTGCTGGCTGCCCTGGATCTGTCATGGGAATCGGCCTGTGTGCAGCCCACCACTAATCGTAAGCTAGAGTGGTCCCTAGATCTGCTGGTCCACCCCTCCATCCCCATGGCTGTGCCTGTAGCACATCAATGTCTTCCTCCATAGTGGCGACAGGAATCTCTGGTCCCCATAGCAATACCTCTCGTGACGACCTGGCAAACTCTGCTCTCCCTCGAGGTACATCCTGTACCTCTCCATACTGTCTCATGACCCAATCTGGCAACTGCCGCTCTATAATATGCATGTGGGACACTGTCTGTCCCACCAAATACTGTGTCTGTTTGCAGAATGGAAGGTGCTCGTCCTCATCTAACCACACCTCACAGTCCAGGTATGGTCTCCATGTGAACTCCTGCATCAAGTCGATAGCATGTCTGAAATAACAAGTGTCCCCAATATGGTGCTGAGTGGTGGCCCCCGCATAACGGAAAGCATATGGCGCCCCATGAGGTACATCAACTGTAATCGGTGGTCTAAATATAGTGATATGCTCCCACGCCCATACCATCAGGAGCGTGGTACCACAGCTCATAGACTGTGCCTCTCTATAGGCAATGTCATGCAAGTGGAAGTATAACATCCCTAGCACACACGAACCCCAAGCATATACGACTCGGCGCTCAAGCATGCCCACTAACATCTCCCCCCATCCTATAGGGAATCCATGTCCTCGGCGGTCAGGCAGTACTATACCGCCTATCAAGGTCACTACTAAACAGTCTAACTGTCTATACCTTTGAGCCAATATCCGCCATCTAATCTCATAGTTGTCCACCCCTAGCTGTCTAACGTCAACATGGGGGTAATATCTGCACATCTCCGCTATCCCCCTCTGCGTATCATACACTACCCATGTCCCTCTAATAGGCAGTCTCAAAATCCTATAAACATCCTCTAAGGTCACTGTAGCCTCTCCAGTCGGAAGATGGAACGATGATGTCTCTGAGTGCCACCGCTCACATAGTGCTGTCAGCAATCCCCGATTTGCCCTAATCTGGGGCATATCGGTCACGTGCAACAAACCCAAATGCCATAGAGTCCATCACTCGGCCGGCCGCAGGCTGTCTCTGAATCGAAACATCATGGGTCTCGACTCACGTGTATAGATAGGGTCAAGTACAACCTGCACCAACATCATACATGCCTCATGTTAGCTTGGATCATCTATTCTAATGCAACCTGACTGTTTTAACATAAAATGCAAATGCGTCATTATTTTGCAAATGCGTCATTCTTTTACACATGCGTCGTTGTTCCACAAATGCGGTTCAAAAATTACATGTGTGTCATTATTAATCAAATGCGGTTAATAATAATCACATACGTCATAAAACTATCATTTGCGTTGTATAATCTCAAATGCGTTTCTAAATAAGCAAATGCGGCTATAGCTATTCATATGCGTTTCAGGAAATCACATGCGTATCAAAATAAACAAATGCGTCTATTAATATGCACATGCGTTACAAAATTTCAAATGCGTAACAAAATAAACACATGCATTTATTCACTAAAACCTAAGCTAATCAACCGGTGTTAAAATTCAAATGCAGCTTTTCGCAGTCACATGCGTCATTCGCGCATACACATGCGGTGCAAAATAAAACATGACGCATAACTTAAAATGCAATAAATGTCTTAAAATACGCGCAAATCAAAAATTTTCAAAAGGAAAGTTTTAGGTCCATACCGGGGGGTCCGCGCCGGCTGGTCTCTGGAATGTTCGGATCCTATATGCACGATGATGGGTGGCTAGAACTGGAGACATCCTCACTGAAAGTCAGAGCAAATTTTGAAATCTCTAAGCTAGGTGGGTGCAAATGAATAGTTTTTCACCCCAATTCCAATATATACCTAGGGCTTAGGTGGCATTTCTTTCCTACTGGCCATGTAAACTTCCATTTTCTATCATCCCGTACCCATCCCTCCCATTTCCGAACCCAATTCCGTCAACTGCATTACATTTCTGCTTATCTACTGGACTAATAGGGTGCATTTCCAAATTTTTCTGAACATTTCGAAAATTTGTCAATTTTCCCGAGGGGGCATACCTTCACCTATTCTAATCTGGAGCATTACTGGGGCATATTTTTCATCGACTTTCTTTGACACAATGCCGAAATGACATTGTATCAAAGAGGGGCAAATGTAGAAACCGAAATCTGGTTTAAGTCTGTGACTTCCATATTCTGCATAATTCGTATTATTCATGGTCATGATTAAATAATGTCAATTATTTAATTATTCATCTTAACATTAATTCTTCTATTAATTAAATAATTTCAATTATTTATTTAATTCACTTTTCTTTATTTCTTCTATTAATTAAATAAACGCTTGTTATTTAATTATGTTACTAATTAACCTTATTCTTCCGGTTAAATTAAATAAATCATTATTTGATTTATTCTTTATCATTTTTCAACTATAATTAAATAAATTCTTAATTTATTTAATTATTCATTTTGAGTCCTTTCATCACTTAGTTAAATAAATATTATTTATTTAATTATCCTTCGAATATTGTTTCTTGAATTAAATGAATTATTTAATTCATAAATTCTATTTTAACACATTCTTCTATATTTTAGATAATTATGTGAGTTATCTAAGTATTCACTTTTACTCAACTCGACATCTATTTTAATCGTTCAGTTAACTATTCATTTGATGTCTGAGTGGAATTCTCGAGTAATCTCCTCGTCTAACCATTCAATCATCCAGTTCTAACTCATTTGTGTGCACATGCATATTAATTAAATATTATTATTTAATTAATTAAGTGTTGTGCGTGCATTCGAACAGAGAGTTGCTTTAATCAATCTTTATATTTGTCATGCAAAGATAATTCTTATGTCTTCGAATGCCAAACTGAAGATTAAATCATTTATTTAATCTTTAATTCTATTTCTAGTTTGAATCACTCGTGTCATCACTGTCAGTTAACATAATGCATGTCTAATCAGTCAATCTCAACCGTCCGTTGATCTTTCAATCTTGACCTGTCATTCGAATAATCAATTTTCTATAAATTGATTTGTCATTCTTCATTCCAATCTCTCTCGCGAATTTTGTAACTTTGGAGAGCACTTTTGTCTTGAATCTTCCATATTTTGCTAATCACTATCTTAGGCTATACTTGCACGAACTTGAAAATCTGAGGGCAATTATACTACACAAGCAAAATGGAGAAGGGCAATCGAGATGAATCATGGAAATACGTTTGAAGATTGGTGAGATTGTTCTAGTTTTTAATTACGTTTTTACTTTCCCATGTTCTTTGTTGCTTAACGAATGAATTTGCATTTTAGATTTTAGTATTGTATGCATGTGTGCTTCTAATGATCTTCTTTGTTGTCTATTGTGCAAAGCCTTTTCATTTTCAGCGTTACACCTAGTCTAGGTAAAATTTGTTTACCAACATTGCTTGATTCTACCTATTCCCAAACACTACCATGAAATTTGTGCTATCACCTAGTCAGTTATCATCGTGTGCATGACACACGCCCTCTCTTTTACATGTTGATAAAATAATTCTAAGTTAGACAAAATGTGTACATACGATATCATTGTGTCGTGATCTAGACAAGGTTTACTTATGCCAACATTCCCATGCACCCTTATGGTTTGTCATGATAATAGTGCAAGTAAAAGATCTAGTGAACGATGAGTCTATATAAAATAAAGAAATAGATTTATTAGTATCTATCACGGGTCGGCTCATTAACTTAGGCCACACCTCTTATTAATTTAACACATAAATTCCTGAAATAAGTACTATGTGGACCGAGGGGGTTTAGTTTGCAAATCTACTACACTAATTGTAAGACGAATACATTCTTTTATGATAGTCATGAGCACATCAGAAATATCATGTCTACCCTTACAAATCAAATCTCATATTTCCCTTTTCAACTAAAATGCATCTCTTTATCTTACAACAGAAATGCCAGAACTATGGTTCCTTGAACATATAGGTTCTATAGTTTAAAACTTGTTGCCTCACTGCTTTTTTGATAGATTTACTATTGCATTATAGGATAGGTTACCATAGATTCATTATCAAATAGAATACTCATTTATATCATTTTTTTTAATATTAATCTATACTTAGATAAAGAGACCTCATAAGGAGCATCCTCATTATATAACTGCTCAAAACAAAAGGGAAAGATATATTTATATTCCATAAACACTAAAATCCTTGAAAACTTGATACTCTAGAACCCCATAAAACATAATAAATATATTCTAATAGAATTTAGATTGTATTTCCTTATGTATATAACAGTAAAGTCCATTTTAGAATGGATCACACAGATTATTACTTTCTCCTTCAAGCATGTGCATGTTTTATTTTCTCTTCACAATACAGTGCATCTTCTTTCCTCAAGTTGCAATAAAATACAAAACAAGATCTCCTAATCCACAAAAATTAACTTTCACCATCACTAAGATTTCTTCCATATATAATGCATGGTACACATATGTATTTTTTCCTTTCATTTTTCAAAAAAAAATTATGCAATGCACAAAACAAAATAGGGATTTCACATCCTATATTTCTTTAAGTAATACAATGAACAAGAATATTCATATCTTCCCTTTGGCATATCTTCCAACCTTCTTTTACCTACACAAGAAACACAAAGTTTTTCCACAGCCAAATTAGTGCTCACCTCCCAACCTTTGGTTGGAAAACCAACCACCCCTAAGCTAGGAGGAAACTATGGGAACTGGGTACAAACAAAACCAAGAAAAAAATTATTTTACACACACATGATACACACAAGACTATTTTCACACCCAATCAAGGGATTTTTTCACATAACTTTAGGATTCCATCAAGAATCCAAAGTGGGGAATGGAGGGTGGACTACGCACTCCATATGGGGACCCATGATAATAACAATAAGAATAAGTCATAGCATACTCCCATAATTTCACATGCAACCCTTCTTTAATATCTCCTCTTTCTCCAAAACCCATACCACCAAAACTATTTTCACCATTTCACAATTACATATGGGTACTCATACCTTTTTTTGAGCCTCTCCTCTTAAGGAGGGATTATATTTCCCCATAGAGGTTCCTACTCCATACCATCCCCAACAAGGGGTGCTCTTACCAAATTTTGGCTAAGCCTATCCCTATACAACCCTTTCCCATCACATAAACCACATTCAACAACACATGAAAACAAGCACCAAAAGCATTTTGAAATAAGCATACAAGCAAAACACAAGAGTTAAATACCAAGCACATTTTTTACATACACCAAGCTTAGGGAAGGATGGGTTGAGGATCCACACAACTCCTCTTCTTCCAAGATTTTTTTTTCTCAAACTCCTCAACCCCCAAAATTCAACCAAAATCAAGAATGCCAAGAAGAATCCCATAACCCTTGTTTTGAATTTATTTTATAGGAACTCAAGTTTGAATTCCTTTGAATAGGGAGTTGACATTTGTCAACCTCCCATTCACTCTTCCAAGCACACTCACCCATGTGTGCTCACACATGTGTGAAATATTGGGAGCCTTCCAAGGCAACTTAGAGAAGTGGGAATGGAAAAAGACTACTCCCCATCCCATTTCCCAAAATATTAATTTAATCAAACCTCTTAAAAGCCTAAAAAAGAGTGCCCAATCATGGAATTGACCCAAGATTTTGAGCTAAAAAGATACCTAACCCATAGGTACCTACCTTAGGGACCTTAAACCCATAAAAGCACTTAAAAAATATCACTTTTCAATCCCCAAAAAGTACCTAAAATTTCAAATCCGAGTTTTTCCACTTAGATGGACAACTCACCACCTAGATGGATTGACATGGCAATTGAAATCAATTTACAAACATTCAAAAATAACATTACGAATAAAATACATTACATAATGGAATTATAGTCCCTCCATATGGATTTTAGCTCGGTTGCACTGGTTAATTTACTTAGGGTTCCCAAAGGTTGCCTCCAATTCCATTTGGCCATGGAAGATGTACCTGCACACTTGATGCACACATTAATCCAACTGAGTAAATCATATATATATATATATATCAAAATAATTGAATCACACAATTTCATTCACACAAGTTCCATAATTCACATAGCATAAAGATCTCATCACATAATTGAAAAATCATTAATCACCTATCTTATCCCATTTTCATTAATCTTAATTTTCATACTCATCTAATTGCAACATGATTGGTTCACACTACTTGTTTCATTTATTCATCATTAAGTTTTGATATTCAAATTAAACAAAATCAATAACCAACATAGAATTAGATCAATCATCATAGTCAGTTGGCATGTAGCATAATCAAAATCAAATCATCATATGAACTTAAACGTTTAAATATCCTATCATCGATGTTATCAATATGAATATAGACAATAACCAAACTTAAAATAATCCAAGTACTAGATGTAGCATAGGGGTAGGCCTCACAATATTGTTGTGACTGGAAATCACAACAACAATATCATTGGTAGACAAGGTATTCATTGCTTCTTATCTCTCACTTTCATAATGAATGAAAAATAACCTATATTTACAACAATTGATCCCTATGAGAGAACTCAAGCAACACCAACCAACGGAAACACACCAATTAACCATTACCAACTTATACCTATCTCTACACACAACAATGGTCATGTTATTTACTAAGTTCCCAAACTAATGTGCATACCTCAAATACCATTGCATAGACAATTTGGGAAACTAACACATTCACTATAGATGCTAACTAACCAACAACCCACCTACTCGCACTTAACCAATTTCCACCCATAATTCTCCAACCATACTTAAATTCCAAAACATTCTTGAACTTCAACATTAACTATTACATTGATTTATTTAACAAGTTAAGAGGGAAGAGATAGGCCTACATCACCATTTGTTAGCTAAGTCAATTTTAATGATATCTATTTGAAGGACTATATTTAGCAAGAACATTGAGAATAATTTGTAAGACAATTTAGGCAATGACAATTGATCAGACAAAACAAGGTTAAGAACATTTCCAATAAAGGAAAATTTGATGACAAGAAAAAATCCTCAACACAAGCATAAAGATGATGATTCAACTATATTGAATACAAAATTTACTAGGCATGTAAATCACCATTTATGGAACACTTAATAAATAACAAGATCAAGAATGCATGCACTTGGTTAAAAAATTTTGAACTTAATAATAGGTAACATATGCATGTCGGTGTGGTTTTGTTGGTTTAGGCAAGGTTGTCTCTACCCTTTCTTGCTATGGATGCCATCAAGTTTCTTATGGAGCTGATGGTTATGTCTGTTTCCCTAATTTTGTCATGGTGCTTCTGGCTGGGATGAGTGTTCTTTTGTTTTCCTAGTTGTTTTTGGTTAGGGGTGCTTTTCCTGTGTCTAATGGGATCTTTGTTCTATTAGAGGTGGTGATGGAGCTGGCTTCTTTAGGCATGTGGTTGTTGATGAAGGTTTATCTGGCTGAGGTGTGTGTTGGGGGGTCTTCTATGTTGACGACTTGTTGGTTGAAGGGTCATGTTGTTTTGTACTCTATTTAGATCTTTGGTGGCCTTGTTCTCTTAGCTAGGTGGTTTGCATGTCTTAATCCTAGATCCTAGATGTTTTTGTTCCTGGTACAGGGCTTTCCAAAGGAGGCTACGGTTTTTTGCTTGGCTACTATGTCAGATTTCTCCTTTGGTCCTATGGAGGTGGTCCCCTCTTAGCAACTATTCTTATCTAGGTGGGAAATTCTCCTATGGAGGTGGAGGTTGAGGGTGTCGGTGATGTCTGGATGTAGTGGATTTAATGATCATTTTTTCCTCTCCAATAGAGGGGAGCTTGACACTCCTTTAGAGGTGGAGCTGGAGTTGGTTTCCTATTACCAAGTGATTCTGAGCTACAAGGAAGCTGACTTATTGCAGTATTCTATGGTGGATCAAATTGTCTCTATTGAGGTGGGGTATTTGGTCTTACTGGTGGTTCTTACCAGTGTGGTATTTTCTCATTTAGTGATGATTATCTTTCTTGGATCATTGGTGTCTTCTGTGAGTGGTTGGTTTGCTGATGCCTGGCAAATGCATGCGAGATCTTTGTGTAACTAAAAGGGTTTTTGGTCCCAGTTAAAAACCAATTGGTTTAAGGGTCTTTGGCCCTTGATTTTATGTAAGATGTAGCATGTGTAGTCATGTTTATCTTTTGTGGCTGCTGCGGAGCTGTTGTTGGTCTATGGTTTATCTTTTGGGAAACTTGTCTTCCTTTGTACTGGGTTTCGGGCCCCATCAAAACCTGTTTTTTACCCTCTAATCAAAAAGTATAGAGGAAATTGAATTACCAACCATAAACTAATGAATATCAAGGATATTAAAATTTATAAGAATGAAATAAATACTATTAAAACTTATCAATGGTCTATTATATTTAGAGTTGTATTATACACAATTATACCTAAATGGAAATTAATAAATCCAAGATAACCTAAACACTATTCCAACTTAATTTGAATTTGTTAAGGTTTTAAAGGATAATAAATATCTTAAGCATAACCAACTTGCAACTACTAAAACTACTTTCTTTCCAAATGGTTTTTCAACTTAATGATTTATCTCCTTTTGATTTGATTTACTCATCTATTCCAAATTTATTTCACTTATCTTTCCTTGAAGTTGTAGGTTAAAATGAGGAAAGATTCCATATTTTATAAACATACAGACACAATAAATCCCATCTCTTTCCATTCTTTTTGCCCAGCAATACAAATTTCCTCTATATATCTACAAAAATATCTAACTCTATTTTTATTTATTTGATTTACATATTTCTATTATATATACAAACAAGGTTGCAAGGGAGATTGAATGCGTGCATTTCAAAATTTTAAATGCAGGTTACGAGGAATACTTATTGCAAGTTATAAGTTTTTTTTTGTATTATTTAATAATGTTTCAAAGGAATTGAAAGGGGGAGGGAAAATTGTCCCATGGGGGCTACGGCCCCTGCCTCGACCAAGGGTCAATAGCATTCCCTAATTCCATTTACCATTTGACTTAAACATTGATTCAAATGTTGCACAATATTTATTATAAAAGCTACTTTTAATTAAATAAATATAGATAATGAGGTATATTTATATATTATGCATTTAAGTATAATATTCCTAATAATAAGATGTATATTATATTATATATATACATATAATAATATTTGTAATAATAAAATATGTATATATTATATATGTATAATGTTCATCATTATATTCTAGTTAATTTCTTCTTTTTTAAATGTGTAGACATGTAAAATGGCTTAACGCATATCACACATCCTAAACTATATTTTTCCATTATCACTATTGCATTTCGTTTCATTATCATCATTAATCCCCTTTTTAACATCATTTGCATCATTAACCCTATTTTCCTTTATTAATTAAATAATCTTGAATTGTTTAATTGTTATCATTAATAATTTAATTAAGCTACTTTTCTTTCTCCAAAATTTGAATAATTAAATCAATTATTCAATTTCCCCAAAATCACTCAACATGGTCAATTAATAAATATACTTTTATTTATTAAAGTCAAACATATCTTGCACATTCCTCTCAAACATTAATTAATTAAAACATCCTCACATATATTGATTGAATAAATCATGACCACTAATTTCTCAATATTATTTTCAAATCCCATCAATTATGCTAATCCCACTAAACACTCAATCTAATTTCTTCAATTTCACTAATCATTCAATCTAATCCCACTGATTATCCAATCAATTCCCTTGATTGGATCAATCAAATGAGTTAACTGATCAATCTATTTCCTCTCAATAGTCCTCGACCATTGATCCTAATCTTTCATTATTGCATCTTGATCGTTCATTTGAAACTTGAAAATATATAAAACAACCTTCATCCTTCTCATAAATCATCTAGAGAATTTGTAGAAAGGTCATGTCAGGTTGACTATTGAAGTAAATTGAGCAAACATATACTTTCCTACTAGATCATCATTATTATCAAGCTTTTGCAATCATAAAGGCTTCATGTTGAATCAAGCAATCCCACATCCATCTTCAACAAAAATACACTCAACCATGGGATGGTATGATCGTATTTTTTGAATTCATTTTGTGTTTTGCTTGTCTATGCTAACCTTGCTTGTTTGGATTCTGAAGCTTTGCAATTACATTTCATGGGTAAGTGGGTCTTGTTATCTTGTCTTGAATTTATTTAAATTCATTCATTGTTACTAATATATTGATCCATATTCCCCTTACATACTTTGGCACACTCAGTTAAACTTTTGAGTCTTTTTTAAAGAATTTTCTAATTTACAACCAAGAATTTGATTAAAATCAGTCATTATTTTAATCATAAAAAAATGGGCGTACATAATTTTGTAAAACCATTTCTGGGTTTTGTAGACCTCACTCTTATAGTTCTATAGCTTCTTACGGTTTTTAATTTCATAAAAATAATAAAAAATTTATCACAATTTTAATCTGATGTGTTTTTTTAAAAAAATTGTTGCTAACCTTAAAAATTCATGTGTTTCATTCATCTCTAATAAATTCTACATGCTGAATTTTAGAAAAAGTTTCTAAGTTTTGCAAATCTCTATTTTATCTGTTTGAAACATTTGAAAGTTTCCAATTTGATGTACATCGAGAAAGTTGTTGCTACTTCAAAATGCTAGTATAATTGGTCAAGAAAGGTAAAAAAAAATTATGAATCTTTTTTTTTCTTTTTTATCATTTCTTTCTTTTTTTTTCAGTAGAATAAGGTTTTTCTTGTTACTAGTATCTTCCTTTTTAGCTTGTGGCAAGTAGAGGATTAAATTTCACATTTTCAATTTGGGCTTTCAAATAAATATCACATTTAATTTTGGTGCTTAATAATTGGCGTGTATGCCTCACATTTCTTTTTTGGTGCACTAAAATTGAACAATACAACTTGAACACTTTGATTTAGTGCTTTAAAATGAATTCATTTTCTTTTGGTGCACTAAAATTTAACAATAAAACTTGAATGCTTTGACTTGGTGATTTAAAATTTATCTACAATCTTCACATTTTATCTTAGTGCACTAAAACTAAAGAATACAACTTGAACTCTTTGATTTGGTGCTTTAAAATGAATTCATTTTCTTTTGGTGCACTAAAATTGAACAATACAACTTGAACACTTTGACTTAGTGCATTAAAATTTACTTACAATCTTCACATTTCATCTTGGTGCACTAAAATTGAGCAATACAACTTGAACGCTTTGATTTGGTGCTTTAAAATCAATTCGTTTTGCATTGGTTCACTAAAATTGAACAATAAAACTTGAATGATTTGATTTGGTGCATTAAAATTTGCCTACAATCATCACATTTCATTTGCACTCAAAATCTGATTGCAATGACAACAAATTGGTTTTTGAAATTTTGTATGAATGTTTGAAATCTCAAATATTTGAAGTTGGTGCTTTTAAAACATGAATTGTTATCTATAAACACCTAATTTGGACTTAAAAACAAATTTCAATAAATTGCTCAATGTATCTACTGTGATTGGCAAGTCAAGTGTGGATCCTCTCCCCTTGCGTCTTTTGATGATCCTGGGTGATGAGAAATACTTTGGGCTCTTTGCATTTTTTTTTCATTATTCCCTTTTAGATCGAGCTTTCCTACGAGACACATGCCAAAAGGAGAACTCAAAGGTGATCCAAAGCGATTTTTCCTTTGAACCTCTATATAAATAAGTTACGGAAAAATCTAAGATTTAATTAATAAGTACCTTGCTGACAGTGCCATTCAGAAAGGGGAGGTACCCAAGTGGTATATAGCGCCCCTAGTAGGATTGGTTAAAGCATTAAGCAGATTTGTAGACGCTCGTAAGGCATCAAGTCCTCGAGCAACAATTAAACACCTTATTGTAGTTACACACCTTATTTATTGACCATGTATTGGTGACATTTTCAATGCAAGGGATGCGTACCACACCCCAAATTTTTTACTCACCATATGAACTCCCTTGAGATGAGACAAAAATCCCTAGCTTAGCAATAGCTAGTTGTAGCTTTATAGGGAAAGGGTGATTTGGGTTATCCTTCCATGCTAGGAGGCCCCTATCTGTCCACTCTCATAAAGACTAAAGTGTATACATCCCTTTGGGTGTCCCTACCCTTGAGATGAAGGAGATTCCAAGTTGTGGGCCTAAAAGTGTTACCATTGGCTTTGACCTTAGGGATAAAACTACTTGAATGTTTTCGATGTGTTATTACAAATGTAAATTAGGTTGATTTTGGCCTATTATCATTAAAAATTATGATCAGTTCATACACTTTATTTACTGTGTTTTATCACTTGCTATACCTCAAAAATATTATCTCAAACATCAGACCAAACAAACATCAAAACTTGCAAACTTATCAAACAAACTACCATAAAAAAATTAGAAACTGTTGAAATAGGATTGCTATTTCCAAGTTTTATCGCTATTATTCTAGAACATTATCGCAGTCGACCTAAAATTTGCTTTCTCTTGTTCATTTAATTGTTATTGCTATCACTGGTTGCATGATAGTCACTTTCAAAACATAGTCTCTTTTGTAAAACTTTGTAGCAGTTGTCCTAAAATAGAACCGCTATTATCCTAAAATCCTATTTCTATCTTCCTAGACAGAAGCCACAATCATCCTACTTGCTAGTACATCTCAAAATTTATCACAAATGGCTTTGAAAACATTGGCCCAAAAAAATTATTCAATTGTTAGAAAACGTTGTCATCATTGGACCCGTCAGTCACAATCCAACATCACCACCCTACACTTTGGACCTGGTTTACATAGGGTTTGTAACTATCATCTTTTAGACACAAAATTTGCATTATAGCTTATCAACATCCTTCAAACATCACCAATCATCAACCAAACATCAACCTAGTCTTGGACATGTATTGAACACAAGAAATCAAAATATTATCTTACTATTGTTTTTAGAGCAACATTTAATTGCAACCTCATAGCTAGTTCAAGTAAAGCAATCACCATATCCTCTAAAAAAAAACATCGATTTGAGTCTTGTGAACTTTTTTATTCTAAATTAACATTAAACATCATAGTGTCATTTATCAAACAACACCCAAAATCAGCTCATCTCCTTATATAGGGTTGAGTAACAAAATCCTACTATCCAACATCAAACTTGATTGTCCAACTATCCCAACATCAATCCATAATAGACAACCAATAATCTTTATCCAAAAGGTATACACACATCCTTTGTATGTCATTTTATCCAAAAAAATCTCAAAACAAAACATCATCCCATTTCCATATCTTGTTATCTCAAACTTACCAAGGTCTTTTGAGTTCATTTATGACTACAATGAGATCTCAACACAAAAACAAAATGGAAGCTAACAAAAGTAGCTCTAGTTTACCAAATAAAAATACCACCAATAAGGAATATGAACCATGGGGTTACAATCCTAGGACATACTCAAATCCCAAAGAAAAATCAATGTTTAAAGCACAACCAAATCAACCACCTAGTGATGCTGACATACACCTTAAAAATCAAGACAAATTTGCTAAGCAACAAAGTCAACCTCCTAATCATGTAGATATGATCATAGAGGAGTATGATGGTGACAAGGAAATCACTGACGAAGTACTTTTAGAGCACTCCCAAGATCCAAAAATTAAAAAACTAATGGACAAGATGATTGGAGAGAATCCTAACACATATTTCCTCAAACTAGCACAAAGTTGTGCCAAGCTACCTACAAACTTTAACATTGAAATTTGTAAGGATCCAAATATCATTCCTTTGGGAAACCAATCTATGGTAAGAAAAAATACCTAAAGCAATGGTAGATCTCAAGATACCACCATTTTTCTCAAATGCACATATCAATGACCAATATTTTCCCCAAAATGTGGTGAATCCAATATATAGACATCCATCACAAATTGAACAAGCTATGGTAGCTCAACATACTCAAGAAAATACAAACCTCTTGACAAATAAAAAATAACCACCACATACTTTTGACACCAATACAATGGGACCCAACATATATTAGACATCTCAAAACACCCAACTACAAGGTCCTAGTATTAATATACAAAACATGGGAAATCTTCCACCAAGACAACCACAACGTGTAGTGAACTAACAAGATAACAACCATTTGCAACCACCACTACATGCTAACAACCCACCTCAAGGACAATACACATATCAACAACCACCACAAGATCAAAGCATGTATCAAGGAAATGTTCAAAAACAAACTTAATACATGCATCAACAACAATACTATGATCATAACACACAATATCAATATGGATCATTGTCTACCCAAAAGCCTCAACATCAAACATATGTTTCAGCACCACCAAATTTCAATACCCAACATCAAATTTATGTTCAACCACAACAACAAAAAACACCTTTAAAATCAGGCACCCAATCCTCCACAACACAATATTAGTGCACCACGACCTCCATCACAATATCAAACTTACACACCTCAACAACAACACAACATACCTCAACAACAACACATCATACCTCAACAACAACAACATCATACCCTCAATACACAACACACCCACATCGGTCCTCAAGGACCCCATCCATCATCCTACACTCCCAACATGGCCCAAGGGCCCTTGCATATACAAACCCTACATTATAACACACCCAACATTGCAGGGAAACAAGGTTATAATGTCTCCTTATCAAACAAACACACCAAGTGATGATGTAACCTTATAGATCAAAAATCTAAACTAGTGGATATCGGACATTCAAATTGGAAAATCGAAGAAGATCTAAACTCTACAAAACATATGTCCACATTCCTTTGATCATTACCTATCCATGATACCTTTCCCAAAGAACTTTGAAATACCAAAATATGACAAATATAGGGGAAGAGGAGATCCAATAAAGGACATGTGAGAATTCTCAGTAGCTTGCATGGATGTACAACACAATCACACCTATTTAATAAGGATTTTTCCATGAAGTCTCGGCGGTGCCACTATCGAGTGGTTCTCTCATCTATCACCTGATATCAAAACCTTTGATGAGTTGTCAAATAAATTTTTTAACCATTTCTCCTACAACATACAGCAGGACATAACGATCCCCAACTTATATAAAATTAAGCAAAGCCAAGGGGAAACCTTTGCTTCATATCTACAAAGATGGAGACACAAAGCTAACAAATGTAAATGGCTCATTCCTAAGAAACAACTCATGAAAATCTTTGTTTCTAACATACAAGTGGACATTAGCTACCAAATCACCATGTGCCCTAGTAATTTTGAAGAAACCATCGAAAAGGTTTTACTCATAGAAAGAGCTCTCATAGCAAGGGGGTCATTTTAAACTATATAACAATAAAGACCAAACTTCTAGTTCTAATGAAAAACCTAAAATATGGGAAAAGAAAAAGAATGTTACCAACGATGGAGTAGTAGATGCAAAATTTGTGCAAAATGTACAACCTCCTAGTAATCCATAGAATAATGTCCAAAAATCTCAAGCGAACTACCCTAAAAAAATGCACAAAATAACCAACTTACATATCCTCTAAACAATCAACAAAATAACCAACAAACAAATCAGGGGTAGGATATTCAACGAGGTCTTCCAAGGAAAAATAATCAAACTAGGAGAAAATACACTCCATTGGGAGAAACTCTTGACGTAGTTATGCATAAACTCATCCGAAAGAACCTTATCAAGATTCCTAATCCCGATAAAACAAACTATGACGAACCAAAATTCAAACCCCCTTGGTACAATGAGAATGAGCGATGTGAATTCTACAAGATCACACAACAAATAATTGTATGATACTTAAAAGCATCATACAAGACTTGATAGAAAAAGGAGAGATCGACATTGAACATCGTCTTGGGCCCTCTAGTAATAGAGACATGGGAATACACAAGGATCCAATCCTCGATTATTTTAGGGGAAATGACAAAGGTAAGGGATAAGATTAACAAAAAGCTAACTTCACCTATGATGAAGTTGTAGGAACCATCCATCAAGATGATCAAAATATCAATGTCGTAATCATACTAGGAAAAAGTATTGAATGTAATATGACTACACAAAGAGGAAAAGTCACAATCCAGGGAGCCCCACTTCTAGCCAAAGTCACCATCAAGCCTTCCACTAACTACAATATTGTTGACTAATTGAAGAAAATCCTAGCATTAATCTATGTACTTGAGCTTTTAAAGTTATCACTAGCACATAAAGAGATCCTAGAGAAAGCTCTCATTGAATATTTAGTGCCTAATGATCTTAACACTGATCAATTTCAAGCTATGGTTGGTACCATCACTTGGTCTTTTCTAAAAGAGACCTTCCCCAAAAATCCTTTCATAATCAAGCTTTGAATCTCAAGGTTTGTGTCCATAAACACAAGATCGAGAGATTCCTAATAGATGGAGGTGTAGGCTTAAACATATATACCCTAAAAATGGTAAAGCAATTGGGATATTCTGATGACGTGATTGACAAAAATAAGAGTATCACCAAAAGGGCCTATGATGATATGGAAAGAAACACTGAGGGCACAATAAGACTTCTAATTCAAGTAGTTCTGGCAATAGCAAAGATGACTTGTCAGGTACTTGATCTTGAATTACCTTATAACCTTCTCTTGGGACATTCGTGGATCCATGTAATGCAAGTGGTCCCTTTAACCTTTCATCAATGCTTAAAATTTCCTTACAATCATAAGGAAGTTATAATATATGCCGATCTCGAACCCTTCCATTACTGGTCAAACTTAGAGGAGAATTAGAAAATTCTCATTCAAATATAGAGTAATGGCATATCATTCCACTCATTTTCCTATGTCGATCCAACATCACTTGATTCATCCTCAAATCCATCTACATTAACTGATCCTCCAAAATCTGGCCTCAAGATCTAGGTGCTTAACAAGGGTTGTGGAGAATAACATGCCAAACAATCCTTCTGCATTGGGGAGCTTCCCCCATCACCAAAATCCTACGGGTGACCAAAGGAAATAAAGCATTTTCAAGCTATCACCTATGAATTCAAATCTACTATCTTCACCAAGTGGGGGGACATGAAGAATGAAGTGGTATTCGAAGAGGACCTATCATCATGGATCTATAAAGAAGAACAAGAGGAATAGAAATGGCTACATCCCCTTCCTATGGATCTTAATAATAAAGGTTATTAGATAGCAATAAATATGGGATACAATAGAAAAGGTGGCCTTTGTCTACACGAACAAGGTATGAGAGAACCCATCATAATAGAACAATGTAAGAAGAACATGGGACTAGGTTGTGGTTTGATAGAGGTAGTTACCCCCAGCATTAAAACTACCTCTTATCAGGAAATAGCTCCTTCTACCAGCGTTGAGACATCAGATAATGATAATATTATTGACGATGACCTAACAATCACATACCTATTTAGAGACTTTGGCATAAATACCATCACTACCCACTCCTCCAAACATACAACTAATGACTACCATACTGAAATAGACTCCAACAAATGGGAATGGGATTCTTGTGCCTCTAGTGAATATGGACTAAATACCCTCTAGGACCTTGATAGCTCTACTATCCTTACCCTTTCCTCATCTACATCCACCATAATATTTGTTGATAACAATGAAAACCTACCTTTACTTCACCCATAGTTGATCGATTGGGATCAACAACAACATGCACCTGTTGTGGATCTATTCTAGAACAATGAAGCTATTGTGGAATTCAAGGGAATTCAACAATGTATCCACCAAAGAAATCATGAGGCCAACTTTGTCATAGAACTAGAACAAGGATCATACTTTGGAGAGGAGATTGTGTCCTCCAGTCACAAAATTGAAATGAAAAATCTAAAGCTTAAACTAAGATCCCCTAGGGAAAACCATAATGTGGTTCTATTGGATCATGAAAAAGGAAAAATAAGGACGTATTTGAGGGTGAAAACATCTTTAAGGCACCCATGGATAAAGGATCCAGTATCCCCATCACAAAGTATCAAGAACAATCAACAACCTTGGTTGAAGGTTCTGAACCTATCAACATTGGAACAATAGAGGTACCTAAGGTAACATATCATGCAACTTCCATAGATCCTGAGGAAAAATTCAACTTCTTGGCATTCATCAACAAAGGTAAGATCAAATTTGCCTTAGTGGTACACCATCTAACACTATTCCCTACTTCAAAACTAGTTAAGCAAAAAATTCACAAGAAGCACCCGCAAATAGCACTGTTAGTTAAGGTAGAGCTTCATAAACTACTAGACGTGGGATTCATATGACCTATAGACTATCCTAAGTGGGTATCCAACCTCGTACCAGTATCAAAACCCACTGGGGGCATATGGATCTATACAAACTTCAAAGATATTAACAATGCATTCCCTAAGGATGACTTCCCCCTTCCCAACATCGACATAATAGTGGATCTAACTGTTGTTCATGAAAAACTTTCACTAATGGATGGCTTTTCTAGGTACAACCAGATAAAGATAGCACTTCGAGATCAACACAAAATAGCTTTTATCTATGCTTGGGGAAATTGTTGCTAGAACAACATGACATTCAGTTTGAAGAATGCAGGAGCCACATATCAAAGAGTAATGACTACCATATTCCATAACATGTTGCACATCACCATGGAAGACTATGTAGATGATCTATTGGCTAAATCAGTCACAAGACATGAAAACTTGGCTAAATTATCTAGGATATTTGATAGATTAGAAGAATATAACTTGCATCTAAATTCAAAGAAATGTGTGTTTGGCATAACATTTGGGAAATTATTGTGCTACATTGTATCTAGAAGAGTATCGAGTTGGATCCCACTAAAGTAAAGGTTGTACCTTGGAAATGCCTTCCCCAAGAACATTGAAACAAGTATGCAGTCTACAACGAAAAATTCAATCTATCAGAAGGTTTATTGGTCAATTAGAAAATAAATGTCATCCATTCATACACTTTCTCCACAAAGATGTAAATTCAAATTGACAAAAGGTGTGATCAAGCTTTCCAATAGGTAAAGGACTATTTTCTCACTCCCCTGCTATTGATGCATCCAGTTTAGGATAAAGCAATGATTTTATATGTATCCACCACAACAACACCTCTAGGAGCCCTATTAGCACAACTTGATGAATAGAAAAAAGAACGAGTAGTTTACTACATTAGTCATACCCTAGTGGGCTATGAGTTGAATTATACAACCATTGAACAAGCATTCCTATCAGTTGTCTTCGCAACACAAAATATTGAAATTTCATGTTAAATAGAAAAATCAAGTTGATATCTAAGATAGACCCCTTGAAATATCTATTGGGAAAAGAAACTCTTACAATAATAATCACTAAGTGGGTTATGATACTTAGAAAATTCAACATAGAATATGTTAATAGAAAATCCATCAAGGGATAGGTGTTACAAGATTAGTTATCAAAAGCACTAATTGAAGACCATCGACCACTCATAGTAGAATTTTCAGACTAGAGCATCCTACTAACAACTCAATCAACTTGTTGGACCATGTAATTTGATGGATCACATACTCATCACAACTCAGGGGTTAGTATCCTATTTCTGACACCACAAGGAGATAGTATACCAAAATAATACTAGATTTCCTTCCCCTGTTCAAACAATATAGTCGAGTATGAAGCATTGATCACTGGGCTGAAAATGGTCATGGAATGGAAAATTAAAGAACTACAAGTCTATGGTGACTCTTAGTTGGTCATAAGGAAATTCAACAGTGAATACCAGACTAAAGATGACAAGCTCATGCCATACAAGAAAGTGGTGGATAGTTTCAAAAAATACTTTTTGGTCATCTTTGAACGGATCCTAAGGGTTAATAATAGAGCAACTAATTCTATGGCTATTATTAGTTCACTCCTTGACATACTTGAGAACGTTCGCAGATACAAATTCCTTGTGGAACAACTGCTTATACCAACATTTGATATCCCTAAATCCAAGCTCGTCTGTGATGTTGTTGGCCCTAACTTTCCTTGGCATGAAGACACATTTGACTGTATCCAACACAATATCATACCACCCCACCTAACAACCAATCAAAAGAAAACCTTCATATGCCAAAATTCCCAATTTACTATCCTTGGAGATACATTATACCGCTGAAGCCTCGATGGCATGTTACTCTATTGTCTCAATGCAAAATCATAAATGGCCTTGCAAGAGGTACACAAAAAAAAAATTGGATCCCACACTAGCAGGCCTAACCTAGTCCAAAGGTTTTTACGAACAGGGTACTATTGGCCATCACTAGAGCAAGAAGCAATTCATTTTTCTAAGTGTTTTCAATGCCAACAACAAGGGGATCTTGTGCACGCACCTATGCAAGAGTTGTTTCTTATCACTACTCCATGTCCCTTCTCTCATTGGGGACTTGACTTAATAGCAAAGATATCACCAACCTCATCCAATGGACACAAATTCATCATCACTGCCACAAAGTACTTTAAAAAGTGGATAGAGGCTATTCTTTTAACCTATATCATAGGGAAACAAATAGCTAAGTTCAATATTAACTACTTGATCTATCAATATGGCATCCCACAAACTATCATAATAGATAATGGAACTCTATTTAAGAACCAATATTTCCATGAGCTCTGCTCAAGATTCTCTATCCAACACCATTTTTCAACTCCATATTATCCCTAAGGAAATGACCAAGTTGAAGCATCCAATAAGACCATCCTGAAAATCCTAAAGAAAACTATTAATGACACTGACCGTGACTGGAACCTACAGCTAAACCCAGCCTTATGGACTTATAAAACCAACATCCACACACCTAGAGGTACAAATTTTCCCTTGGTTTATGAATCTAAAGAAATACTGCCTATAGAGGTTGAAATCCCATCCTTGAGAGTATCATTGAAGGATCTTGTTAGCAATGAAAAGTATTGGGTATCCAAACTCAATGAGCTTGAAATCCTAGATGAAAGAGGATTGAGTGCATTGAACCATCTATAGGCCTATCAAAATTGACTCAAGTGAAGCTACAATAAGAAAATAAAAAATAGGAACTTTTAGGTCAGTGACTTGGTCCTAAAGGAAAATGAGAAAATCTATTTGAATCAAGATGGGAAAGGTAAGTTTGAACCAAACTGTATAAGTCCCTATATCATTATAGCAAGCTATATCTCTTGAGCATATCAATTGGCTACATTGAAAGGATAACATCTAGATGAAACTCTTAACAATACTCGTATCAAAAATTTCTATACCTAAGCGTTTAAGAATATTCAGAGAAAAAAAGAAAAAAAGAAAAAATCAAGAAAAATGTAGTAAAGAGAAATAAAATGTCCTTTAAGTGAAAAACACCTTGTGGCACTTCCAAGACCGGTACCATAGTGAAAACCTAGTAAATAGGTGCTATATTTGAATAAGACTTGCATCCTCATCTATCAGCACTATCCATCTACTAGCGCATCCACTCCACCTGTTAGAGCTATAAATTCGCCTTTAGCCTTCGTCAACATGTTCACACCTAACTTATGTCAAAAAGAACTATTTCCTCTAGTTTCACATTGTGCTTAACAAAAAATGCAATAATTTGTATGAAAAGATCCATAAAATAATTCGTATTGCATAGTCGTTATAACCACCTTTATTAATAATCCCAGGATATTATAACCACAACTCCCTAATCATTTTAATGAAGGTTTGCATCATTAAAAATTTATCCTTTCCATAATCATAGCCTCAAGTTCACCACTAGGATTTTGGTTCGCTAAGAAAATACCATATCAAAGAAAGCTTTACCATAGTCTCCTTGACAAAATCCACAAAAAGTTGATGAAAATTTCAATAAGACCCTCATGTTTTGAGGTGACTTACTTGAATGTCTCTCCAATAGCCCAAAGAGAAATATATCAAATAACTGGATACTGTAGAGTGAGAAATTAACTTGTCTCTCTAACAAGACACAATAATGTTGACACTATACAAAATCATTTTGCATTCAAGAAACAAAAAAACATCTCTCAGATATCGAGAGATTATTATAAAATGAATGATAAATTACTGGAAGAACACAGCTGGGAAAGTACAATGGCAATCTGAAAGAGATCAATATGTCATACTAACGATGAAGAAGTCTCTTTGAAACTGCAAGAACAAGTGAGAATAAGATGTCGAAGAGACAAAAGAGCATGGAAAAGACATTGATAAAAGTCTTCAATTTTTTAACAAGAAAAACATAGCGACAAGCATATATTGTCAAAGAGACTATGGGATATCAAAGAGAGGAAACCACAAGTTTCTTCGACACTCCAAAGAGGAAAAAGGAATCAAAGAGATAAACCCATATCAAGAAAACATGAAAGGGTTTATTTGAAAAAAAACTATTAAAAGGAAGAACACATGTATGTCGAGGAGACATAAGCTCATCAAAAGGAAACAATCACTAGTCTCATCGACATTCTGATGTCAAAAGTACAAAGAAGGAAAAACCCAAAGTACAACTATCAAAGAGACTTTGTGGGATCAAAGAGAAAAACTCAAATGTCTCTTTGACATTTTGAAAATGAATCAAAGACAAATCGAAGAAAGAAAAGGACATATTTGACAATGTAATCAAGATCTATTCGACATGATGAAATAATTTCTCACCCGGTTGACATGAATAATGAGGTCATCGAAGAAGATAACTAACATGAATATTGAAATTGATTAGAAAGGTGGCATGAACATCATTTATGAACTAGAGCTGGTTTGAGTGAGCCAGATCTAGATATATTTGACTCTTAAGAAATCAAAATCAATGAGAATTGTGGCTGAAAATCAAGGAGGTGGAGTTGGATGGTAGCGAGCAGCTTAGATACCATGACATTAGTTCAAGTAAGTGTTCTTGGCTTAGCTGCACATATTCTATAAAAAATTTACTTGAAGTACTATGCAAATAGGGTTTTGAGACATAAAGAACCCTGGAAAAACCAAAACTAAAAAGGTAGAAATAGAGGCTAGGCCATTAAATCAAGACCTAATAGAACAATGTCCCGAATCTAGACCAAAATATAGGAGAACAACTCAATTGAATCCTTCATGTGAAAAATTGGAAGATAAGCATAAAAATCTCAGAGATGTGTGGACTTCGTAGAGAGGTTATGATTTGTTTATATATCATTATAGAAAGAAGTACAAACACAGACCTGTCTCAAATCCATGGAACATGAATTTGGAAAAACTTGTGATGCCTAATGTGTTTGTCAATGTGGAACTAATTAAGGCACTAGCTAAAAACTACAACCTTAAGACGAGGGAAATCCATTCCCACGATAGTTCTCAAATTATCATCATAACATGAGATTACATCTTCATGGTTTTTCAACTAGACACATCCATGAAAACAAAATTGAGGATAAGAGATCTATTGGAAGAGTATCAGACCATGGATACAAGCTATAAGAGGTGGAAATTACCTTTGCACAAACCCAAGGGCCCAGGAAACCAACTGAGAAGATTCTCTAGTGATGAGAGACCCTCATTTCCTATGGATTCGTTTGAAGAATAATATCAGTATACTTATTACTTAGCCGACCAATTCCTAGGAATTGATTCTCCCACTACGATGGCTATAGCTCCCATGGTTCTAGCAGTAGATATCTAAATCCAAGATGCTGTGCCTTATGACTATGCATAATAATTGTCTAAGGTCATCAATACCTCGCTTACTACCATTAAGAATAACAGTCATGCCATCAACTTCAAGCAATGCTCTCAACTCATGCATATGATATTATATGAAGGACAAGCAATGGGCATGTGGGGAGAGGAGTTAAGAATCAAATATTTGGATAGGGATGAAAATATAAGAAAAATTTAGATGTGGACATCCATATGGGATAGTAGATGTGGGAGGTCCCACTACTTATATTTTGAAGAATATTTTGTGAAACCCTTGTATAAGATGCTTGGCCATAAATGTGATTACTATTTGTCTCCAAAGATATAGAGATTCCTCAAACCAAAGGAGAAAGAACCTGAGGGAAAGATAAGCCATAATTGGGGGGGCTTGTATGCATTTGAATATTGTTCTGTGATAAGAGTATATGGATTCGAGATGGCTCCATTTTTACTACCTAAGACTGTACCTGACAGGGTTGCATACCTGGAGATTGTGAGGAAATTGGCCTTTTCAGACTTCATGCACCTCAAAAGCTATAGATTGCAATCTTTCATGCCTTCTACTTTATGTTTCAGTGACTTTACCATCATTGATGATAAGGGTATGAATTCATTGGTAGCAAAATAGATGATTATGGCATGCCATTAAGAAATTAGAGTGAGAAATTTGACCCTGAGAAATTTATTCATGATGCCAAGATGACACAGAAATTAAAAATATATGAACATGAATTCTTCATGGATGATGTCATTAGAAATTATGATGAAACTCAAGTAATGATGAGGAAGGCTACATACAACAGAATAGTTATGGCAGAAGCATGGAAGAGGGACCATAACCCATCATATGTAGATGCCTTTCATGAGATATTATATCCCCTGGACATAATTGAGCAATTACTTTTGCATGAGGAGGAGTTAACCAAAGATGTACCACTTGTAGCCTTTGTAAAGGGGAAGTTGATTACTCAAAAAGGAAAGTTGAGAGCACAAGACCTTTAAGTCATTTATCATCACAACCTACTCCAGAGGTTAGCTTCTCAGATAATACTCCTATTATTGTCGAGGAAGACATTGAGGAAGAAAATGAGGTTACATAGATCACCATTCCTACTATCCCTCAGTATGAAGTACCACTAGAGAGAAATGTGATCACCTTTGAAGCTTCAAATGAATTATCTGATGATGTGAGACATTGTGCTAGCTAGGAACTCATTGGGGATGATTTTTTTTTTTAAATCCCCAAGTTTAGGGCCTTCATTTATGAGTACAAAGGAAGGATGATAAGAGAAAAGCTAAAAGAAATCAACCTTGAGCAAGAGGTGAATTCCTTAAAAGAACTTGAGTATGAGGTTGATAAGGAAATGGACAACATCACTCTTGAAAGAGGAAGAACATTGCTACAAGAAGTTGGGGTCATGATTCTTCCAGGGTGGGACATCATCTCATCCATAGTGTTTGATAGTTTCTTGAAAAGAGAAAATAAAGCCTTGCAATTGACAAATGAAGCTAGTGATAAGATATACACTGGATCAAGGTATAATATTGACAACACTACTTTGCATATTTGGGCCCTTTACCCACTAAGAAAGAGGCCTACCCTTATCAATGATCATGGTTAGATCTTTGGTCACCTACTAGTGCAAAGAGTAGGGGATATAGACCCTATTGAGACTGTTGATCTAAATGTGAATGTGGCCGATTTTACCAAGGCTTAGATTCAGAAATTAGTCAGAGATAATAAAGGGTTGATTGATGAAAATGGGAGGTTGAAGCAAGATGTGACCAATTATAGAGATAGATTTCCTTCCTCCTCAGGACCTTACTCACCATTGATTGAATGTGAAAGGAAAGTTATTGAAGCAATGTCCGAGACCACCTATTGGAAGCACAAATATGAAATGATCCAAAAAGGGCAAGAGAATCTAAAGAAAAAACTAAAAATTACTACATTTGAAATAACATTAGAACTAGTGAATAAGAGGTTTGATAATATGATTAATCTTTCCGAAAAAGCTTGGGTTATCCATGGTAAGACATTTGTAGCTTTACGAGAACACAATAGTCTATGTGATAGAATGGAGGTAGAAATACAAATAAGGGTGAAGGAAGGTGATAAAAAAAGTATGCTTCAAGTATATCAAGAGCTTATGAACACACATGGAAGCTTCCATAACATACTGACACAAGAATTGAGTGACTTCAGTCAGTCACTAAGATTGGCTCTACCAAATTTCTTTGAGGAAATAGACTTAAAATAACAAGATGTATGGAAGGATGAGATAGCTTAATATCTATCAATGGCTCTTGATGAGATTAACGATGAAGATGAGGTCTCTTAAAAACACATGTACAACTAGAACGAATTTTTGAACTCGAATATGCTTGATGAAAGACATCATAAGAAATGTAGACACTTATGCAAAGATAGGATATATCAAACATATGTCAAAAATTAATTTATTCATCACACGGTTCAAGTAAGGAGTGGAAGGATATCAAAGTTTTGTAGCCATGGGTACATTATCATGGAGCACAAGCCTTGAACAAGTCTTAAATTATCACCGGTGCTTGCTAGAGACTAACAGATCATGATGCATCTACCTACGATTTACTAAGTTTCTATGTTTATGTAATTCAAGTTTAATCCTTCAATTATCAAACGATGTAACTTTTTGTGAATGGGCCTATAACTTGTTACTTCCCATATAGAAAGGGGAAACCAAGGCCCAGTTATCATCATCATCAATAGTAGTAGACATGTTCATCCTTTAGTACAACATATTCCACTCATCCATTTTCACATTTCAAAGGGTTCTGCTATGAATGTATATCTTTTGAAGCAATATAATGGAGAAGACTATTCATAATCATTGATTTACTTCCAGTGTTCAACTCTTGTGTTAATATTCAATCCTATATGTTTTTGTGTTGTCTCCAAAGTGGTTATCCTCTATTATTCAAATTTATACAATTTTTCAGGAAACATTTGTTTTTGATGTGTGATTTTCTTGATTGAATTCTGGCTAGAGTGAATTTAATTCCTTTCAAGTAACTCATTTTAATTAGTTCCTGCTAGGGATTAAAATCCTTTTAAATTGATTATTCTAATTGGTTTCCCTCAAGTTAAGAATTAAAAATCCTTTCATGATATCACGGTAATTTTGGAAAATAACACTGGGATTCATAAAAATGAGTACAGTAACTGACAAATTTGCACAATTGTATAAGTTGCAAACATCCAAAGTTCCTAACAAGTTAGATTTAATTTGGTAAGTATATCCACCTACCTTACATATCTATCTCCATCATCACACAAATCTGACTCCATTCACCCAATAGGATTAGGCACTAGTCATACTTAGAACATTTTATAAAAACTTTACTTCTACATTTGATTCTTGAAACAACAATAGTAGGAATTAGTTATTATCCTAGCATCTATTTCATGTCCATGTGCCATTGTGAATAGATTTCCCAAGTTAGAGATAATATTTAAGCCTTTAAATCTATGTTATCGTTTAGGTGCACCTGCCTAGATTTAGTAGAGCCTAAAGAGCAGGGGGTTATCAATCATATTCGCCCCATTTGTTATCCAAAAATGTACTAAGAGATTGGAACCCTCTTAAGGTTCAAAACCTACATTTTTGAGGCCTAATAGATTGTTGACTCTGCTAGGGAAACACTTAGGGAAAATATTTTGGCCTAGCCAGAGTATAGGATCAATTTGTGCCTCTCATCACAGAGTCATAAACATCAACATTTTTTGCAAACACTCAATCACTTGATTGAATAAAAGACTTCGTTGAGATAAAAATAAAGTTCATCCAAATCTTAACTTTCCTGCTTATGAAAAAGTAGGTGGCGACTGTGAAAAATTTATGACTAATAAGCTAAACATCATATCAAAAGATTGGATCATAGACATCAGAGGGTGATCTCACAATACTGGTTTACAATTTTTGAGAGATCCTAATTTTTGCTGAAATCACATATTTTTAGAAAATATAATGATTTAAGCCTTGAAAATTTTCATTTAAAGGATTCCAATTGAAGAGGGTTTGATCAAACCACCTTGGATAGAACCCCGCTAGTTTTAAACCATATCTATATCGGAGTCTCCTTTACACCTATCAAAATGGTGATAAAAACCCACTTTTGATTTACCTTTTGGGGGATCAAATGAATTCATTTAAATTTTATTTTTGTAAGTATGTAGTCCTTATTTTAAGCTTCCCAAAAAGTATAATTTTAAATAAATTTAACTTAATTATTATATTTATTTTTTATTTCTTGTGAATGTAGGTTTTTCATAGAAAATCAAGCTCTTTGTTCTGCACATATGGAAAAATATAGATTATCAAAAAAAAAATTGAAAAATATCAGTGCACTAGATATTGAAGTCCTTGATCCAACCAAAAAAAAATTGAATTTTGAAACATACAAAAAAAATTATTTTGTATAGAGTCCACCTATATCCGAATTGTAATTGGTTTGAATTCGAAACTTGATTAAGGAAAAAATATTCAATGAAACACTATGAAACCAAATGAAAGTGCTAGATATCATAGTTACAAATCTAAATTAAAAAAAAAAGAATTTTATCCTTCCTGGAAAAAAAATTATGTTGTATACGGTGAGCATTACTCCTTAAAAATGATGCTTACTGAAAAAAAAACTAGTTTTCAAAGGAGATGGAAAAAGAAGTGCAATATGATTCCAAAATTTTTGAAAAAAATATATTTAGAATCTATAGACAAAATGTCATAAATCACTAGTTTGCATCATCTTCAAATTCCTCATGGTTTAGCCGCTATAGGTGCCTAAAAGTGAAGATTTAGTTAGAAAAAATTAGTTTAGTGTCCAATTTGGCAAAAAATTGTAAACCAGTATTGTGGGATCACCCCAGAGATATACCATATCACCTAAAATGGATGGTAGAGGTTCATAAGAAGAACAATGGTAAGTGGATAGACAAGCATGGATCTTCTCCTTCAAAGGTGGACATGAATAAAAATGAAGTAGCATTTAATCAATCAGATGTCATGTGTGGTGATAAGGGGAATACATCAGAGCAACCTTTCACAGTGTATAATATCCCTTTTCACACTAATGAATGCCACGATTCAATGCCACCTAAATGAAACAATCTAATTGACAACATTCTCAATTTCAAACTAGATCCTCAAAAGGAAAGTGAATTCTACACATGTCTAGAGGAAACAAGAATTCAAAGACAAAATGAGTATGACCAGAGGATTTCATCACAAAAAGGAGAAGAGACCTAGTATGGATTCATCGATCACTCAACCCTGCTGAGAATTATACTGAAATGAACACTTAAGAAATGGAACAACATGTGGAAAGATAGAAGGAAGAACTTAGAAGGTGGTAGCAATTGATAAAAGAAATGAAAGAACTGGAGCAACAAATGTCCCAGACAAATATCCATTCATCAAAACCACCAAGATACCCCCATAAGCAAGGGGGAAACATCAATCCGCATGGGTCATCCCAAAATATAGGTGCTTCGAGTACTTCAAAAGAACCTCACAACACAACTGGGAAACCAAATCAACGTGTGCAACATAATGTGCCACCACAAAACTCACAATCACAGAATACCAACACCATTTCGCAATCTTACCCACCACCTGGACAACAACATGTTGCACACTATCAGTACCATGTTCCATAGCCAAATGCCTATGGTAATGCATATTCTCACCAAAACATCCAACAAAATGTATACCAATCTCAACATGGATTTCAATATTACCCCAATTCGCCACATCAAAATCCTTATACATAGAATCTTGCAAGTATAAGCAAACAATTCAACTTGACCGGATATCCTACATACCCATACCCCATTGACAACAACTTGAGAAATACCATAGCTAAATTCATAGGGAACAATGCAACTACAATAGAGGAACATGTAAGAAACTTCAATGCTTTTGTGCAAGACTTAGGCATGGAACATGAAGATATCCTTATGAGGCTATTCATGATGTCCTTGACTGAAGAAGTAAGGGACTGGTTCAGCATCCTACTAGATTCCTTGATTACCTTTGCAGCAGACTTCAAAATCAATTCCTAGAGCAATATGGGAATTAATGTGCTCCTAAATTTGCATTACATGAGTTAATAGGCATTCAAAAAAATTAGAATGAATCTATTTTTGACTTCAATCAAAGGTTCTCCAAGATTAACAACAAGATACCACATGGATCTAAGTTAGTTGACTCAACAACTTTAAGCATCTATTTGAAATACTTTGATCCTAAAATAGGGTATGAACTCAGAAATAGATGTCCCAATAGCTTGGTCAAAGCACAAAATGCCACTATAACCATTGAAAAAAATAGGAAAGTTGTTGACATGACTGGAAAAAGAGATAACCTTAGGATCCCAATAAATTCTAGCAATCACCAAAATAAACAAGAAAACTAGTGCAAGAATGAAAGGCCAAGACCTCATGACATGCCTTATAACACCACTTGGAAGGATGGATCACTAGTCAGTAATCCAAATTGGAAGGATACTCTAGATACTTTGAAAAAACATGGAGCACATGTAGTGGATACTACACCATGGTGTCCACCATGTCACAGACCCCATGCCCCATAACACTGTGTAGTGGCTCAAAATTTCTAGGAAGATGAATGGTCACAAGAACAAGATAAAGATTGCCACACCGCAAATATGTTGAGATGGGGATCTCATCGAACCAATGACGGATACTCATCTTTTGAGGATGGGTATGAATATGATGTTAGCAATAAAAAATGCAATGTTAATATGGAGCAATAAGTGTTCTTTGACTTTGAATAAAATACAAAATAAATAGCATATGCATACAATGCAACACCACAATTTCAATTAAGAACACCAATAGAAGAAGAGAAGAGGGCCATCACAACAAAAGTTGTGGTTGAAGCAAAAAGAAATAGATACAACCTAAGAAGTAGACCCACAGATGTAGACCAAGGAACACTTACAGTCTTGTTTGTAAAAGAATAGAAGAATAAAGAGAATGTCTCATCTGACCAAAAGAAGGGTGAAACAAAAAAGCATTAGAAGATTGCTCAAAAGGAGGTTGCAAATGTTGAATTGGAGAAAAAACCAAATAATAACAAAGTTCAAACTGAAGGAAAAAGGGCTACTAAAATAGAGAAAATAGAACAAGGGATGACTACCCCTTCATTTGATATTGCTCAAGCACTAACTCAAATAAAGATGATAGTGCTCTTGATGGAAATGATGAATATTTATGAGTATAGAGACACATCTCTCGAGCTAATTTCCAACACATCTTAGAAACAATAGGATCAAAACGAAGAGGTCAATGTCATTGAGTAGGAAACTACAAAGGTACCATAAGTTTATTTGGGTGATACCCTTACAAAAAATCCTTCTTAGGTGGATTCATTTTACACCACATTGGTGATCAACAACAAATTGGTGAAAAATTGCATGATTGACTCAGGGGCAGCAATCAATATCATGCCTTTGGCTGCCATGAAAGAATTAGATTTGTGGGTGAACACTACCTATGGAAAGTGTTACACCATGGATAATAGATCAGTCCCAATTGTTGGAGTCATATGGGATGTAGAGTTGAAATTAGCATCATACGTTCAGGTGACATATAGGAAATACATCACTATGGTGGACACTCCCCCTTACTATGGAATGTTATTATCTAGGAAATGGATTGCAGCAATAGGTGGAAATGTCCAGCTAGATTTATCCTATGCCACAATACCTGTGAATGGAATGGAAGTCAAGTTGTGCAGAGAACCTAGATCAGAACATGTCATTGATCTCCTTTACCCTAATCAAATTAATTGCTTTTGTGACGTAGACCTTGATAATTTTAGAATTGAGCATTCAAACCCTAAATTGCTAAACACAGATCTAATTGCTAGAGATGTTTCTCGAAATAAATAAGGCATATGGTAGATGTATTTTGATGGAGCCTGCAGTAGAGAGGGGAATGGAGCTGGAATTTTTTTCATTTCACCCAATGGCACAACATTTAAGTACTCATTTCTACTAACATTCAAATGCACAAACAACATAGCAGAGTACGAGGCATTACTACTAGTTTTAAACATTGCACAAAACATGGGATCAAAGTATTAACCATTCTTGGGGATTCATAATTGGTGGTTTCACAAGTGAGGGTGAAATATTCTACAAAAAAAAGAGATTGAAGCAATATAAACATGCAATATGGGATGCTATAGAACTCTTTGATGCCTTCTCCATCGACTAGGTGGATAGATCAAAAAACTTAATGGCTGATTCTTGGAAAATGTGGCCTTGAAAAGGGATGACATTACCCTAGTAGGTACCTCACAAGTGGAACTCAAAACCAAACCTACAATTCCTAACAATATTTATAATTGGCGGGTCTTCAATGATGACGTAGATCTAATTTAGTTCTTAAAATGTACTAATTAGTATGAGGCTCAAGAAATTGATTTCAATACATTTGTTGAAGAAGTGGACTATAAACAAAAAAATTTTGGCCAAGAAGTATTGCAACTCAAAACAAATAAGATTCTTAAAGGATTAGTAGCATTAGAAAGGGTGTTCAATGGGAGTGATTGAGCAATTATGAAGCAAACACTAGTGAGAAGGGAAGATATTGAAGAAATTAATCTCAGGACTGAATTGGCTCCAAAAAAGGTGTACATTGCAAAGAAGATAAGCCCTACAATTAGAAGGATGTTAATCACACTGATGAGAAAATATAAGCATGTTTTTGCATGGTCATATGATGACCTTAAAGCATATAGAGAAGATCTATTTCAATATGAATTTCCACTGAAGCCTAATGCAAAACCCTTCAAATAGAAACAAAGGCCAATAAATCCTACTCTAGAACCTAAGATGCATGAGGAACTCATAAAACTTAGAGAAGGACGTATCATTAATCCCATTAGACATTTAACTTTGGTTTCCAACTTGGTGCCTATCAGGGAAAATAATGGAGACACAAGTTGTGTGTAGATTTTCAAAATTTGAATGTCTCCTCACTTAAAGAAAATTATCCTCTCCCAAATATGGAGGCTATGCTGCAAAGGGTAACAAGGTGTGAGTTATTGTCTATGATGAATGGCTTTTCAAGATACAACCAAGTGAATGTAAAAGAATCAAAATAGTATAAAACTATGTTTACTACACCTTGGGGCACGTATGTATATGCAAGGATGTCATTTGGCCTCACAATTGTTGGTGCCACCTTTTAGAGAGTTATGGACGTTTTCTTTGCTAACCTGATTAATAAAATAATGGTGGTATATCAAGATGACCTCACAACATATTCTAAGAAAGTAGAAGACCATATTGAACATCTAGAAAAGATCTTCCCCAAAGCTTTAGAGTATGGTATTTCCTTAAATCCAAAGAAGTTCCATTTTGCTATGACTGAAGGAAAATTGTTGGGCCACATAGTTTCCAAGGATGGAGTAAGAATTGATCTCGAGAGAGTGGAGGCTATAGATAAGATTCCTATCTTGAAGACAGTAAAATTCATTCAATTTTTCTTTAGAAAGATAAACTTTGTAAGGAGGTTTATATCAAATTTTGCTAAGATGATTTTTTTAATTACACAATTTTTCATAAGATATTTAATGAAAGAGCTCTGCTAGGGTTTTGTGGTTTCTACAGTCACCCTTGGCCCCTCTTGTGTCATACTATGCATTTTGTGTAGGAAACCCCTCTTTTCTTGTGTGTACGGCTGCATTTACTATGATTTTTGTGTTTTAATATTCCTTCAACCGGCTCTAACCCAACAGTTCATGCTAGTGTTAGTGGTTCGACGGTGCTGCTCAATGGCTCCTCCAAACAAACATCCTTAGAAATTTGTTCTGAAAGTCTTTCACGAGGTAAGAATTTTGACTCCCCAACTGATGTGATTTTTCCTTTACCAGATTTTTATTCTGCTTTCCAATGTCTTGAGAAACACACCCTTGTGGGTTATTTTGTTGGGAGGAATCCCCCTGAAAGTGTGCTTAAATAATGGTTCAGCAAGGTCTGGGTCCCTCATGGGGTCTTCCTTGATATGGTCCAAAATTTAACCAAGGGTTTTTTTTTGTTCCGCTTTGCGGAAGTCAATCATGTCTAGGCTATCTTAGCCCATGGTCCTTGGTATGTTAGGTCATCCTTGCTAGTTTTCTAGGCATGGACCTAGGATTTTGTTGTCTCAGATGACACTTAGTTGCAGGTCTCGATTTGGATTGAATTCCCTAGTTTTCCTTTTCCTTGTGTTCCTTTTTTGAATCATATTGCATCCTCATTAGGGAGGGTCATTTGTATTGAGCTCGATAGGTTTTTCAGGCCCCGCCCCAAAAATGGGTCTGTGAGGAAATAGACCTCTCTAAGGATTTGAAAGAATCCATTGATATTCAAATTGGAGCTCTCTGGCATACCCAGAAAGTCACTTATTTTAATCTTCCCAACACATACTATAGGTGTCAGTCAACAAACCACAAGATTAAGGACTTCCCTTTGGCAGTGCCTCGTACACCCTCTCTACCACAAGATACTGAAAAGCCTCGTTAGGCGGAGCCTTCTACTGCCAAACTTGATGAAAAATGGACCACAGTTACAAGCCAAAAGAATAAATCAACTGGTTCTAGGTTGGCCTCTAAGGCCTCTAAACCATCCAAGGTTGTTTCAAACCCTTCAGGGAAGGGGACGGATGCTCCTATTGGAGCTAATAATGTGTCGGCGCAACCCAAGACAAAGGAAATGCCTTAGCCTACTACTGTTATGATTGCTCAACCGAGTGTTTCTCCTCCCGTGTTGGGAGCTCAAAGGCGGTCTCGCAGTTCATCTCCACCACATGGAGAGGGTGAATATGTGCAAGAAAAGTGGATATTTTCCTCTCCTATTTAGATTGGGATAGTTCCGCCATAGTTTCTACAGAATCATTTCTCTTCCCTGAATGAAGAGGAACTAGAATCCAACAATATGGAGGAGTTTCATTCATGAATTTCCTCTCATGGAATGTTCAAGGTATAACAAACCTCTCCAAAAATTATTCTACTAGGGATACTTTGCAAAAATATTCTGGTATTGAAGTGCTTTGTCTCCAAGCGGTTAAATTTTTTGGATTTTTGCTTGCTTCGGCTTGTTGTTCTATTTGGTCAGCTAGTAAAAATTTTTGCACTATGCATGAGTTTGGGTGTGGTGGAGTTGTCACCCTTTTGTCCCCATGGTGGCATGCTTGTGTGGTCAACCATGGGTTTGATCCCACTCATCAACTTGTCTAGATTCTTCTTAACATTGATAATCATTCCTTTGGGATTATTAATGTTTATGCTTCTAATGATCTTGTGGAGTGCTCTTTGCTTTAGCATTGGATTGCTGATTCATTTCCAATTGCTACTTGGTTATTATGTGGAGATTTCAATATGGTTAAGATGGCATATGACAAGGATGGCACCTTTCCATTCAGATGGGCAGCTGGTGAATGGGAGGCATGGTTTTACATGCACAATAAATTGGGGTTTTTTTATCCCAATATTGGTCACTGCCATTCTCATTCTCTCTGGCACACTTGGTGTAATTTTAGGGCCAGTTCTGATAGAATATTTAAGCGCTTTGATTGTGCCATGATCTTGGCTCAATCTTTTTTCTCTTTTGACGGCTCTTCTTTTCTAGTTAATCCATTAGTGGATGTGACTCTATCTGACCACTTCCCCATTTTTTTTTCATTGAATGGGAGACACGACATCTTCACATGTGTAAAACTAAATTCTTTTTGAACATGTCTCTACTCTATCACAAGCCTACCTTGGCCCACATTCGTAGAGTGTGGAATCTGGAGTGCAGACTAGCTCATCATACAGGCTGGATTACTTTGTGGAACGATGCTATCATACGAACGACTAGATTTCTATGTACTTATGGGTGCTAGTTGGCTATCTTTTGCTGGCAGTCTTATGAGGCTACCACCACTGACCTCCGCTCATCTATTGAATATTTGGTAGCCAGCCCCTTTTCCCCAGCATTGCAAGTCAGGGTGGTGGAATTTAGGCACAAAAAGCAAGTAGCAAACTATTATGCTACCAGAGGTGCACAAATCAAAGCCTAGCTACATTGGCTAAAAATTGGTCATCATGCCTCCAAAGAGTTTTTTTTTGTGTTACGTGCCAGGAACTCATCCCCAGGCATTAATAAAATCAAAGATGGCATTCAGGTTCTCTTTGAGCTCCCTGACATTCTCTAGGCCTTTTTGTGTCATTATGAGTAGGTTTTCATTACACAGGAACCCACACCTATGCGCTAGCAAGCCCTTCAGGATTACCTTGATGTTGTGCCAAATAGGCTTTCCTCAACCCAAAGAAATTTTTGCGATCAATTGTTAACAATTGATGACCTCAAGGAAGTTGTTCATTCCATGGCTGATAACAAAGCCCCAGGGATCGATGGTTTCCCTTGTGAATTTTACAAGGCCCTTTGGGACTGTGTTGGGCAAGATTTGCATCATGTTTACTTAGAAGAATTTTCATGCTAATTCTCTAGGTAACTTAATAAATGAAGGAAATATAAAATTAATACCTAAATTTGGGTATCCAGAGGACATTTGCAACTAAAGGCTTATCACACTTCTCAATGTCTCCTACAAAATTATTGCCAAGGCTTTGGCTCTGAAGATTCGCCATCTTTTTCCTCAGATTGTGTGCTCAGAGCAAATAGGATTCATCAAATCTAGGTTCATCCTAGATAATATCATTGTTGTTTGGGAAGGCATGGAATGGGACAAGCATTCAAAATAGAAAGCCATTTTCGTTCAAATTTATTTTTCCAAAGCCTATGACTACATTGAATGGCCTTTTATTCTTGCTATGTTGCAAGCTTTGGGTTTTGGGCCCAATTTCATTCAGGTTGTTTGTATGCTTTTTGTGGATGTCTCTGCTTGTATCACCATCAATGGTAATGAATCTTCTATCTTTGGACTCTTGTGTTCCATTCAGCAAGGGTGTCTGCTTTCTCCCTCTTTGTATGTGCTTACGGCTGAAGGATTTGGCTACCTCTTGGCCAATAGGGTTTTCCAACAGCGTGTCAAGGGTATTTTGTTGTCTAACTCTCAAGCTCAACTGGTTAATGGTCATTTTACTGATGACTCTTTCCTCACTCTTCTAGAGGAAGAATAAAATATTAAAGTAGCCATGGATTTCCTTAATACATTTTATCTTGCTTCTGGCTCTACCATTCAGTGGCACAAAACTTTGTGTTATAGATAGTCTATTCTGCCCAATCCTCCTTGGCTTCAACAGTATAACTGGAAGTGGATTATGCCAAGAGAAATTTTTGGTTCCTAGGAATTCCTTTTGCTTTACAGGCATCTCTGACTAAGTTATGGAAAGTTGTCGTTTCCAAGGTCGAGCAAAATCTTGCTTACTAGATTACTAAGCCCCCCTCTTTGGCGAGGAAATTCCAGGTGTGCTCTATGAGCTTGCAGCTACCTATGTCTACTATTCCTCTTATTGGGCCCTGTCAAAAGTTGCCTATGGAAAGCTTGAAAAACTGCTCAGATATTTTCTTTGGGCCTCTATTGATTCCCACAAAAGGTTTCTTTATGTTGTCTGGGAATTTTTCTACCTTCCTAGAGATTCTAGAGGACTTGGGTTGCTCTCCACTCAACAAAAAGGGAATGCCTTGTGTGTCAAATGGATAATTCATGCCCTTACTGGTGATGAGGCCTAGAAAATTCTTCTCAAACATTGTATCCATTCTGGCTTTCCTGTGCAGAGGCCCATCTAGAAGGGGATTGGTTTTCAAACCCTTCTAGTCATGAATGAACCAGTCTAAATTATGGGGAATTTTGTAGCTGAAAGTATTTGGATAGCCTGGGACACAGTTAAGCCCTAGCTTCATTGGGCTGGCTCTAGTTTCTATGATGGGCTTTCACTCAACCAACAAAATGTTTGGTGGTCACCCCTTTTTGTTAGCAATGGTCAGCCGTTGGCTAAATCACCTTGGCTTAAGGCACTTAGATTCCACAAAAAAGGGTATCCAGACCCTGCAAAAAAAAAATCATAGACCCACAATGCGTAACATGTAGTGGGAAGAATTGTGTGCCCTGTACAGACTTCATAACCAAGACTGTGCTACCTTTGATGGTCTGGTGAATACTATTCCTACAAAGATGCTTCATAAGATTGGAATTCATGGGACCAAACCCTGGTGGAAGGACTGGAAATGGTATCCAGACACCCCTTTCAAGAATTATAAGCCTCAACTTGGTTATAGGTGGCTTTCACCACACTTTCCTATGATTCAAATTTTGAACCAGAGGTGGCTTCTTCAAGATCCCGCTCATGTCTGGCATAAAATATTTGTTGCCACTTGGTCTGCAAGTGTTGAGCTAAAAAATTTCCACTTCACTTGGTGTATTATTTTCTAAGGCTTTCATGTGGGTTCTCAACTTGTTCACCTGGGGTTCTAGAACCCTTGTTTCCCTTTTTTGTGGGAAAGCCGATACTTTTAAGTATCTTTTCTAGTTTTTTCCTAGAGCTCAATAGTTTTGGACTTGGATTCATGACTTCTTTTGTCCTTTAGGCTAGAGCCTTTCTTCTGGCATATGGTTCTGCTGGGAGACTCACCCAGATTTCCTGCTAACTATACCTAGCTATGGCACACATTCAGGGTGGAAATCCTTTTCAATATATGGAAAGACAGAAATGCCTGCATATTTTCTCATTCTCAAATGGATATTAATGTTTCTTTATATGCTAAAGCATATATTTTTTCTAGTGTTCTCTTATAGATTTAGGTGCAAGCTAACAAAGTTGCACTTGAGGTTGCTCACCTGCAAGTGTTGTTGGACCACTGGGGCAATGCCCCATGTACTGTTGCTAGGGTGACCACTTCACCCACCTCTTCCCATGGCCAGTCACTTTCTCGGGGCTGGCAAGGGAGTGGTTTTGCATGTCCTTGCTCTCAGCCTCCTCTTCGGCAGTATTCTCGCCCTCCTCGATGGACCCACTCTCCTCTGCCACAGGCTGGCCAGGGGTGGCCCTCTAGCAGTGCTTCAAGGAGTGGTGGTGGTGCTTTCGGATGGCCCTCTGATGACACTCCTACTTTTGGCTCTAGTTGGCCAAACTCTGGTAAATTTTTTCTGCATGTGGCACTTGCAATCTCACCCCAGCGTGAGGATAAAGATAAAGAGAAGGAAAAAAGATGTTGATGATGGTTAGGTTCCTCCTCCTGACATCATTGACCCCGCTGATGTATGGGGGAAGAATTTGGATGACAAAGACCCTCTTGGCTTTGTTGGAACTGCTCTGGCCACTTAATGACCCTTTTTATATGTTTTGTAATCATGGACTTATAGGCTTGACCCATGTGATTGGTTAATTTTTTGGTTTTTCTAGGCGCTGCCCATGTGAATCTCAGGGTGTGCCTTCTTACCACCCACCTTTTTTTTGTGAATATATAACTTTATCTTTATATTAATATAGATAGCGGCCTATTCATAAATAAAATAAAATAAAATTGATAAGATTGTCAAGCCTATTTAAAAAATGTTGAAGAAAGGAGCCAAGATTGATTGGATAGTAGAAGCAATTGATGCATTCATATCTATTAAGAGACCAATCAAGGAGGCCCCAATGTTAAAATCACTTGATTTTAGTAAACCATTTTAGGTCTTCTCATTTGCATCATACCATACTTTTGCAACAGTGATGTAGAAAAATGACGAAGGGTATGAGCAACCAATAGCATTCTTTAGCAAATACCTTCAAGGAGCAAAACTAAAGTATGACATTATAGAAAAGCAGGTGTATGCACTTGTGAAAGTTGTAAAAGCCTTTAAACCTTGTTTAGTAGGTTCTAAGATAATTTCCTATGTTCCTTATGCTGCAGTCAAGGATGTATTTGTGCAAATTGAAGTTACAGGGAGGAGGTGTAGATGGATTAACAGAATTCAATATTTTGACATTGAAATCCAGATCACCAAATTGGTAAGAGTACAAGGGTTGGCTAAGATCATGATTGAATCAAATGTTGCAGCAGCTCAAATCTGTAACATAGGGGAATAAGAAGGTATGATTTCCAGCATTGAAAACACCCCATGGTACACTAATATAATGTATTATCTCAAAAATCAGAAATGTCCCCAAAATTTTAATTAAAATTAAAAAAGAACTTTGAAATTGCATGCCTCAAAGTATGTCTTTATGGATGGAGACCTATACTAGAAGAACAAAGATGGAGTATTATTATTATGCTTGGATGAATCACAATCAAACCATGTGTTAAAGGAGATGCATGAAGGTTTCTACAAAGGACATTTTTCAGCCAAAACCACTACCCACAAGATCCTAAGAGATGGATACTATTGGCCCAAGGTCTTCAATGACTCTTTTACTTATGTATAGAAGTGTGAAGCTTGCCAAAGGTTTTCTAGAAAAAATGAAGTATCAAGGAGCACTGCCACTTAGACCAATGCAAGTTGAAGCTCCATTTCATCGATGGGGATTGATTTCATTGGAGAAATACTAGAGAACTCCAGTGGAGGCCATAAATGGATTCTAGTGGAAACTTACTATTTCACAAAGTGGATAGAAGTCATCCCTACAAAGTAGGCTACTAGTAAGGTTGTGATAAACTTTCTGATGGAAAATATCATCAATAGATTTGGAACACCTGTAAGGATAATCACAGACAATGGTATGTGCTTTAGATGAGAAGAGTTCAAAAAAAATTGAGACATATGCCATAACGATTTCATATGCATCTCCATATCATCCATAAGAAAATGGGCAGGCTTAATCCAACAACAAAAGTGTCCTAAAAATAATTAAAAGGATGCTAAACAAAAATAAAAAGGGTTGGGACTCCAAATTGAGGCTAGCAGTTTGGGCTATAGAATCACAGTAAACAAATCAACTAGAAAATCACCTTTTGAATTGGTTTATGGGACATAAGCAAGGATGCCTATGCAAAACCTTTTACCAATATATAGGTTCATCCTCTAGGAAGACTTGGATATTAATGAACCCATGGAAGATAGAATAGAGTAATTGGAAGAGTTGGATGAAATTAGAAGCTTGGCCTAGGAGCATAACACAAAAATGCAGTCAAAAATGAAATACTTGTTTGAAAAGAAGGAAAAAGATAGAAAATTTGAAATAAATTATATGGTTCTGATATGGAATTCCAGATGCAAAGACAAAGGGAAACATGGTAAATTCAAAGCCCTTTGGATATGACCATTTTTTATTACAGGAAAAGGTGGTGAAAATTCTTATTATCTTCAAAATATGATAGGAGAAGATCAAGAATTTTCAAGGCATGGACAATTCCTAAAATGCTTTTTTTCTTAAAATGTATGATATTCCATGCACAGTACTTTTAGGTTTCCTTTCCCTTCCCTATCCCATTCAATCACATTCACCTATGTTCTTCTTCCCAAAGATCACTTCTGGATTCTTGCAATGACCTCACGTTCATTCATCCCCAATCAAAGCTACTGTTAGAACTAGAAATTCACCTTTAGCCTTTGTCACCACATTCACACCTCACTTATTTCAAAAAGAATTATTTCCTCTAGTTTCACATTGTGCTTAACATGAAATTCAATAATTTGTGTGACAAGATCCATAAAATAATTCATATTTCATATTCGTTAGAACCACATTTATTAATAAGCCCAAGATATTATAGCCACAACTCCCTGATCATTTTAATGAAGGTTGGAATCATTAAAAATTTATCCTTTCCATAATCATACCCTCAAGTTCACCACTAGGATTTTGGTTCATCAAGACAATACCATATCGAAGAAAGCTTTACCATAGTCTGCTTGACAAAATCAACAAAAAGCTGATGAAAATGTCAATAGATCCTTACGTTTTGAGGTGACTTACTCGAATGTCTCTCCAATAGCCCAAAGAGCCATATATTGAAGAGACCTAGATACTTCAGAGTGAGAAGTTAACTTGTCTCTTCGACAAGACATAGTAATGTCAACACTATATAGAATCATTTTGCATTCAGGAAACAGAAAAACATCTCTCAGATATTGAGAGATTATTATAAATTGAATGATAAATTAATGGAAAAACACAGTCGGGCAAGTACACTGGAAATCTCGAAGAGACATAAATATGTCAGACTAAGGAATGAAGAATTCTATTCGACACCACAAGAACAAGTGAGAACAAGATGTCAAAGAGACAAAAGAGCATCGAACAGACATTGATATAAGTCTCTTTGATTTTCTAACTGATAATTCCAAATAATGACTCATTTTTGTTAGGATTTATCATATGTTTGTTAATGTTACTATGGGGTTTTAGCACGTAGTTACTAATACTTTCTATGTTATTTCCCTAAACTTATGAACTTTGGACATGAACTTATCCCTGTAAATTTTGATGGTATTAACCTACTATGTGATATATCTATATTAATTTTACATGTGATTGAATGAATGTTATTCTAAGGTGATTATGGATATACAATTGTCTTGTGCATGCTAATGTAATAATGCAAGTTTAGATTAAGATGTAGAAATAAATGGAGCTTGCAAGGTGGAAGAAGTTCATGCCAGTTGGTCGGTTGCTAAAGAAGTCAATGGTTGGAAACTTCCATCTCGTGTGGAAGTTATAACTTAACTTTAAATGACCATGTCTATTAGTTGAGTAGATTTAGGTGTTGCTATGTTGGATCCTCATTGAGGCAAGACTGGTTTGACTAAATCTTGTGCATGCATAACCTCCTTCCTATTTCCCATGCTTTCAATAAATGGAGTCCTCCAGTCTATTGGAGTCGACTGCCCAGTTAGTTAGAGTTGGTTAAAAGCTTTCCTTCTATAAATAATGATTATATGTTCCTCTTCAGCGAGTTGTACATTCTAATATTGTACTTTCATTTTTAGTTTCAAGGAATACAGTCATGTTGTTGTTATTATGTAACAATGTTTTCAATGAATAAAATGATACTTTAATTTTCTACATCTAAGTTAGTTTTGGGAAGACTCATTCAAGAGGGCCCACTTGGTGAGAATCCCATCCATTCAGTTTAGTAGTTACTTTTATTTTTAGTAATTAGTTATGCTCTTAGTAGCTATCTATTCATGTAGCCATTGGAACTTCATTTTTTTTGTTCTTCTAGCCAAGGTAGATAGAGTAACTTCATGTCTATTTGCTTAGACTTCCATTTCTATCATTCATTTTAGTTTAGTTGATTTGTTGATTTATGCTCAGTACTTATGCTAATTCCTTTCAAGCATTTCACTTTCAGTATTATTTCCTCTCTACTTGTAGGATAAGGATGACTACAATTGAGTCCTAGTGCACATAAAGTGTTGACCCATTTCAAGTTCATGTCCTTGGGTTGATAATGAAATGAACATTTATGATGAGCAAGATAACTACTTAGTGCTGACATTTAATCTCTAAGTTATAGCTTTAAGGGCTTAGTTATTGAACCATTATAGGAGGCCAACATTTTTGGTGTCGTTGTTGTGGATGGTGTCAAACTAGGAAGTTCCTCCGAGTCATTTCTAGTTTCTTTCTTTTTTTAGTATCTCTGAAGTTTTTTTTTAGCATACCCTTCATTCGAATTAAGTAATGATCTACTATTATTTCACCAATTCTTTATGTGAGTTGGTTGATACTGAGTTAATACCACATGCATAGGGGAAGGAGAAGAGATGCTCTAGGGAGATTCCTTCCTAATGACCCTAATCCTGATAACTAGCTAGTTGAGTTTCAAAATTTTCCAAGAGATGAAGAAGAAGAGGAGGAAAATCCTTTCGCTGATGCATTTCCCAATTTGACCAGTTTTGAAACTTCCTCTAAAGAGCAAGCTGCCCAAAACCTGATTGAGAATCCATTTGCTTTGATAATCCATCAAGCAATTATGGCTGGCCAAAATAGACCTAACCATCCAACTTTTCCATTCCCTATCACTGACCAAAATGAAGTTGGTAACCTTAAGAATATCCCTGCTTTAGTTCTTCCTAAATTCTATGGGCTTGTAATAGAGGACCCTGACACTTTCTTGTTTGAATTTGATATCCTCTGCAGAAGCTATGATTACACTATTGATGCTCATAGGATTAAATTGTTTCCTACTACCTTGAAGGATGTTGCATTAAGATGGTTTATGGGCTTAGGTATGAATATTGCAGATACTTGAGATGATATGAAAGAAAAGTTTCTTGAAAAGTATAAAGAATACTATAGAGGTAGTGATATGAGAGGAGATGGTATCTTCAAGATGCAGTAGAAGGAGGATGAAATTTTGGAGGACTATATTTCAAGTTTCCTATTTTTTCTGGAGAAATCCCCAAATCATGCACTTAATGAAGAGTTTCAAAAGTTTTTCTTCCTTAGAGGGATCAATGAAAATTGTACTGATGCTCTATACTTGATAGGAGGAGGAGATATCACCCAAGTTACCTGGGATGATATTAAGAAGATATGTCAGAATTACTCTAGGGAAGCTATAAAGAAAGGAATAGGTTATCAATATTCTATGGGTAAATCCTCCACTAATGGAGTTTCAAGGATGGAAATAACTCATTTTCTGGTAGATTTCAAGTAGGATATCATAAAAAATATGGTCACTCAGCTAGATACACTTCAATCAAAGAAGAAACATGAGGAGGAAGAGGAAATGTTGGCAGAATATTATCCTCATTGTAGGAAAAAGAAAAAGGACTGCAAATGTAAAATGGTAGCAAAAATTGAAAGCAAGCAAATTCCACCAGAATTCAAGCCAATTCAAGGTGATGATGATTAGGTTTTCTACATTGCACAAAGAAGGCCATGGGCTCCAAGACAAGGTATGCCACTAGACCCATTATATTTTAGTGGACCTTATTTGAATTTTAATGCATCCAGTAATCAATGGAAACCCCCATACCCATCAAAATTTGGAGGCTGTCCACCTCAGCCTTGGAACAACCATCCAAATACATGGCCCAATTACCAAAAAACTCCACCTTAGTGACAAAAATTCTAGGGGAATTGGTAGCAACCTCAAGGAAATTGGCAATAGACATCGCAATGGAGGGGAGCACAACAATGGCCAAACTAGGCAACTGGTTACATGCATCCACCTCCACAGCCTCAACAACCTACCATAATTCCTCCACCTAACTCAAATGCTAGCACACCTAGACCTAATCAGTTACCATCTCAACCCACACCTAACCCAAATAACAAACCATGGGAACAACCAGTTTACTTTGCAGATCCCAATCAATTTATTGCATATGTTGTGAGTTTGAGTGATATTCATCTACGTTCAAGAACCACTTTTTCATCTCATTCCACTCGTATTATAACATAGCTTCTTGTGGAAGAAGAGAAGCATCAAAATTTATTTGATATCCCTGCTCAGTCAAGTGTTCCCAAGAATCCTGAACCAGTTTGGTAGTCTGATCTAGACCCACCATTTCCTCAATGGTTAGAAGTTGTTAAACAAATCGGGAAGAAACAACCTTTGATATTCTAGATTAGTTAAAACATATTTGTGTCAAGATACCTTTGTTCCAGGCCATAAAAGATGTTTACATATATAGTAAGGCAATTAAGGAAGCAAGTCTCAAAAATCCAGGGGGGAAAAAGAAGGACCCCACCACCATTCATGTGGTGGGGCAGTTGGAAAATATCATGCTTGGGAAAGTAGTTGTTCCTAAATATATCGACCCAAGTAGTCCTATAGTTGGATTTATTATAAATGGAATCCAAGTTAAGAATGCTCTATTAGACTTAGGAGCAGCTATCAATGTGATGACTAAGGATATCCTACAACAACTGAATGTTACAAATATGAGACCTACTCCTACTATCCTACAACTTGCTAATAGCTCCACTATCAAACTAGATGTTATAGTAGAAGACCTTGTTGTTACTCTAGACTCTTGGGAATATCTAGCAGACTTCATGATCCTTTCTCCTAAAGCTACATTAGTAGAGTATCCCATTATTCTAGGAAGGTCGTGGTTAGCTACAACAGATGCTTACATTGGATATTGGTCAATGGACATGACTATTTTTTATGGGAGAAGCACTAAAAGGCTTGTTCTTTATCCTCCTGCTCAACCATCCCATGATATGGACAACCCCATCTGGCTACATGTTGGAGAAGAGGCCGAGGAGGTCAATTCAGTGGTACAACTCATGATGATAGGAAAAATTCCTTTTATACAGCTTCAGGAAGAAGTTGAAATATTATCCCATATAATTTAGAACCATTGTGAAGTGCATGAAGAACCACCCACTCATGAATCTAGCTCTGCATGTCCATTGTAGATACTTCTTCTAGCTTCTCCTGCACCTGAATTTCCTACAACAACATATGTGCTTCATACATTGTTACAACATGAATTAAAAATTCCAAGCATCAATGGAATAACTATGATTGAGTTGATCACACAAGTACAAGTTTCAGAGGGGAAACATTTGAATATTAATAAAAAAACTTAGTCAAGAGTAGTAGTTGCCCCTGACAAACTTGTTAAAGTTGCATCGGCATGCATTTGCATGGGATTACCATGAAATGAAAGGATTAGATCCCAAACTCTATACTCATGGGATCTACATTAGAGATGACTACACACTAGTAAGGAAACCACAAAGGAGAATCAACCCTACATTGAGGGAGATTGTAAAAGGAGAACTACAAAAATTTATTGGATGCAATATTTATCTACCCTATCTCAGACAGCCAATGGGTGTCCCCTTTGGTAATTGTGAATAGAAAGGGAGGTAAATGGAAGTTTTGTGTTGACTATAGAGAACTAAACTATTCCACCAAAAAGGATCACTTTTCCCTTCTTTTTATAGAGCAAGTATTGGATTCACTTGCAAGTAAGCAGAAATTTTCCTTCTTAGATGGATTCAGTGGTTATAATCAAATACAGATTGCACTTGAAGATCAGGACAAGACAAATTTTACTTTCCCTTGGGGGACTTATGCCTATTCAATACTCCCATTTGGTTTATGCAATGCACCTGCAACCTTCCAAAGAGTGGTTATTAGTATATTCTTAGAAATTTTGCATGATTGCATGCAGATCTACATGGATGATTTCACTACTTATGGTACTAATTTTGTAGAAGAATTAGAAAACCTAAGAAAGGTTTGGTAGAGATGTGAGGACCATAATTTTTCCTTGAACAGTGATAAATTCTTTATGATGATGTAGGAAGGAGTGGTCCTTGGGCATTATATCTCTTAGAAAGAAATTCAAGTGGACCCAACCAAAATTGAGGTAATTACCAATCTTTTATTCCTATCAATCAAAAAGATGTTAGAACTTTCTTGGGACATGCAGGATACTACAGGTGCTTCATAAAAGATTTCAGTACGATGGAAACACCACTTTATAATATTTTAACTAAAGATGTTGAGTTCCAATGGACAGTGAATTATGATAAATCATTCTCTGATTTAAAAAAAAACATTAACCCATGCTCATGTGCTCAAAGGCCCAAATTGGGGACTCCCTTTCCATATTCACACAAATGCATCTAGTAATGCTATAGGGGTTGTCTTAGGACAAAAAGAGGGAGAAATAGAAAATGCAATCTACTTTGTCTGCAAGAAGCTACAAGGGGATGAGTTTAACTACATAGTGACATAGAAGGAGATGTTGGCAGTCATTTATGATCTCAACAAGTTCAAGCATTATATCATAGGATACAAAATCCTTGTCCATACAAACCATGCAGCCGTAAAATACCTTATGAAAAATCCATTGATCACAGGAAGGTTAGCAAGGTGGTTGTTGTTAATGCAGGAATTTGATATCGCCATTATAGACAAGTCAGGTAAGGAAAATGTTGTGGCAGATTTTCTCTCTAGATTGAATACATCATAGGACACTCAAGTTATTGATGACTCCTTTCCTGATGAACATTTGTTCTCCATTAGTGTGCACACACCTTGGTATGCAGATATAGCCAATTATTTGGTCACAGGAAGAGTTCCCCCTCATTTCTCTCCAAAAGAGCAAAGGGTTCATATTGAAAAAAAAATTCCATTCTCATGGATAGCAGGTTGTTTATTCTATATTCAACCAGATCATGTGATGAGAAGATGCATAAGAGAGGATGAAGCTTATGATATACTACATGCATACCATAATGAACCCTGTGGGGGACACTTTGCAGCTAAGAGAACAACCATGAAGATTCTCAATACAGGGTATTACTAGCCTACACTTCATAAGGATGCAGGAAAATACACTAGAAAATGTGATAGGTGTCAAAGGATAGGCCAACCAAATAAATCAAATGAGATGCCTCTATACCCTCAAGTAGTTATCACACCATTTGATAAATGGGGACTTGATTTTGCAGGTCCAATTGATCCACCATCAAATGAAAAATCTTACATCTTGGTTTGTACTGATTATGTGACTAAATGGGTTGAGGTCAAAGCCACAAAACATGCTAGGGATAATAAAGTTGCATAATTCCTCTATGAAGAAATATTCACATGCTATGGAGTTCCTAGAGAAATAGTCACAAATCAAGGGGCTTAGTTCACATCCACTTGTCACAACATTGGTGAATGAGTATAATGTCAAGCATATAAAATATACACCCTATCACCCTCAAGCCAATGACTATTCTGAGGTAACAAATAGGGAAATAGAATCTATTATGACCAAAACAGTAGCAATCCACGGAAAAGATTGGGAAAATAGGTTTTCAGAAGTTGTCTGGGCCTATAGAACCACTTGGAAAACCACTGTTGGTTTTACTCCCTTTGAACTATTATATGGAAAAAAAACAATGATGCCTATAGATTTTGAACATAGAACTCTTCGAACATCACTAGACTTTGGAATAGATATATCTAAGGCACAAAAGGATAGGGTTATACAACTAAATTCCTTAGATGAGATGATGAAATCAGCTCGCCACCATGTTGAGATGGTGCAAAACCAAAGAGTTAGATAAAACGCTAAATACATCAAAGAAAAGAACTTCCAACCAGGTGACTGGGCACTTTATGATTTCAGGTATAAAGAAAACTTAGGAAAACTTCAAACCTGGTGGTTGGGACCATCTGAGATTATAGAGATTTTTCTGAATGGTGTTGTTCAACTTAAAACAATTGATCATGTTAGGTTCAAGCTCCTAGTCAATGGTCGTCATCTCAAGCTATACCATAAGCCTACCTCAAAATAGAAATTCATGTAGCAATTTATTGAATACTAGAACTCCAAAGTTCCTGCAACCGAAGGGAGCAGACCTCATGTCCCACCTTCTGGCTAGTCAAAGGTACGCATGCAACCATAATAAAAATTTCCACTTTTTGTGGGAATTAGTTTCTCCATCAATAAAACTACTTCCCATTCATCTCCCACCTCTCTCTCTCTTCCACATCACTCCACCATCACTTCATTTAACAGCTCAATTATACTTTTCTGATGATTGGTACTTCCTTCCACACTTTTCGTACAAGACATTCTAATTTTTTAGGTACGTGCATAATGCTTAATGTATATTAATTACCTTACATGCATTTTTTTGATTATTGTACTTTAATATTGATATTTCACATAACAAATCCTGTTAGTATGCCCTGTTATATCATATACTTCCATTCCATCCTATGCGAACAAATTCTTTTATTTAGTTGGGAGGAGTGTGAACCTACATGTCATTAGTCATATTTCATGCGCCAACATGGCAGTAAATTTGAAATGATGAAGTTCAAGTGACGTTCTACATGCATGATATGACATTAAGTTGTCGCCATTTTATTTTATAATACCCCTCCTTTATGTCTTCTTTATTTCCTTAGTCAGAATCATAATGCCACTAAAAAGGTAAAATTGAGAGGTCATATGACATTGGTGTTAGTATTGGTGAAAATTACAGGAAGCAGAAGAGAAATTGGGTTTTCAGAAGAACGATTGTAGGAAAGAAGTATTTGCAGAGGAATTTTATAGAGTGTGAGTGGAGGCAATGGGAGGTCAATTAATCAGAAGTGAACCAACAGTTCACCAGGTAATCCTACAGGATGCACTCTGTGAGATTGAATTTGGGAATTTTGGTTGGCTAGATTACTTTCTAAAGTTAAATAGTTTCAATAATGACATTGCCTTAGAATTTTCACAAACATTTTCTAATGGTGAGGCAATGGTGAAAGGATTAAAAGTTATAGCCATTGAAGAAAGGATTGTTGAAGTGTCAGGGTTTCTCACTGAAGGAGAACCCTACCCTACTTCTAGGGATGCTAGATCAGCTAGAGCAGAATTCACCAAGTCTAGTGATCCTCCACTTGTTATAGACAAACAAGGAACAAGAAGAGTTTATTTGCCAGAAACATGGAAGCAATTTTTTGTTTATATTATCAAATACATTACTTCTGAGGTTCGTCAATCTTGTCTTCATTATATGCATTTTAAGCTTTTGAATCACATGAGACATGGCAGGAGGATGAATGTGTCAAATTTCTTATACAATCTTCTTGAAATCATGGTTGTTGAGACATAGAAAGGCAGGGAAAACTTTGTTTCCCATCATTGTTTGATTAAATTGTTGGTAGAAAAGTCTTTGCAAGATGTGTCCAATATGTCATGGGATGAATTTTTGAACATTAAGAACATGTTAAAAAATGTGGGTCCTAGAGATCAACCCCTAAATAATAGGGTTAGTGGGGATAAGGGGGTTATTAAATTCAATCCTGGAGCTTCAACTTTTGGGGAAATTCCTAGCACAAACCCTTCTGCAGTAGAACCTTTAGTAGAAATTAGTTCCTCTAAATCCGAGCATGCGGATGAAGATAGTTCATCTTCGGACCCCAATGTCGATGTTTCCCTTAAAACCACAATTCACACTAGGGATTCTATTTGAAAGGAGGAAGCAAAAATGAGAAAACCATAAATTACCAAAGGGGAGGCTAAGAAGCAAAAACTAGGAAAGGTAAATCCCAGCCCTAGGAAGCGGAAAACTGAAGAAACTGAGCTTCCTACAACCACTGGTAAAAATAAAATTCCTCCAAGGAAATCAAAACTGATAGCCTACTATTGGTGTGCCTCCAAAAAGGAGCCATAGACTCGGAGAGAAACCTAGAAAGAAGGAAGAAGCTCCTAAGGGGCAGGCAAATATGGGATTGGCAGAACTCATTGTTGTTACAAAGCGAGTTGAACATCAAGAACCAGTGCAAGGGAAGATCCTAGTAGGAAAGCACATACCTCCTACTTTTTCATGGGCATTATTAGCCCTGGATTTATAAAAAGAAATGCATGAGAAAGAAGAAGAATGGAATAGAGAAAAACTTGGGCTATAGGAAGAAATCAATAAGAAAAATGAAGAAATTGAGGAGAAGAATGCAGAGATTACTACATTAAAAGATAAGGTAAATAATGTGGTGACTCTAGTACCACAAATTATGGAATGTAGGACTCCCCCAAGGGTATATGCATTGAATTTAAGGAACAATCATCTTTATTTTAAGTTGTCAAGGGTCCTTTATGGTCTAAACTCTTTCATTGAAACCCCACAAGAATTTTTCTATGCTTACCAATCCTCTCCTCCTGAAATTAAGAATTTACTGTGTGAGTTGTATTTGCACAACTATGTTGTTCCCAATGACCATGAATGGAATCCATTTCTATATATTGGGGATGTCACTTGAGGGCATTAATTTCATGGATTCAAAATGAAATCAGTTGGGGGCAACAATTCAAAATATATAGAGAAAAAGAACTCCACACCTCCTATCTCGAAGAGTTGAATCAAGCAATCCTGCAAATATCTTCTACACATGGAATATACTTCTTTACAATCCAGAGTACAAAAAGAGGATCATGTCTTCTAGGGAGGAAGCATACCTAGAATATGAACAGGTAGCTACCACTACATGAAAGATGGTATTGGGATATTTATAACAAAGATGGAATGACTTGCCAAATTAGTTAAAACAAGTTGAACCCCATTCCCTACAAAATTATTATGTAGCTTGCAAATGAAGCATCAGGTATATACATCTTGGGAGAACAAAGCAGCAATATTGGCTCTCGTTAATATTTCAGCCACCTATTATGTTGTGGCTAGTGCCAGACCACCGAACCTATCGGTATGATGTATATGTAGAGAGGCCAAGGTGGGGCAGACTAGAAAGCAAGCGGGGGTTCTATTGGGATCCAAATTTAGAAACTACAGCGACTGATCAAGGGAAAATAGAAATTGGTGATTTCACGGCTTTAGTAAGGAAAAGGAATTGAGTTCTCTCTGCTAAAGGACTAGCAGATCATTAGGTTGGGGGGAGATGATGAGTCCAAATAATGACTCATTTTTGTTAGGATTTATCATATGTTTGTTATTGTTACTATGGGGTTTTAGTACCTGGTTACTAATACTTTCTATGTCATTTCCTTAAACTTATGAACTTTGGACATGAACTTATCCCTATATTTTTTTATGGTATTAACATGCTATGTTATATATCTATATTAATTTTACATGTGATTGAATGAATATTATTCTAAGGTGATTATGGATATACAATTTTCTTGTGCATGTTAATGTCATAATGCAAGTTCAAATGAAGATGCAAAAATAAATGGAGCTTGCAAGGTGGAAGAAGTTCATGCCAACTAGCTGGTTGCTAAAGGAGTCAAAAAGAGATGGACATTAAAGAGGTCAATGGTTGGAAACTTCCAACTCGTGTGGAAGTTATAACTTAACTTTAAATGACCATGTCTATTAGTTGAGTAGATTTAGGAGGTGTTGCTACGCTGGATCCTCATTGAGGCAAGACTAGTTTGACTAAATCCTACACATGCATAGCCTCCTTCCTCTTTTTCATGCTTTCAATAAATGGTGTCCTCCTAGTCTATTGGAGTTGACTACCTAGTTAGTTAGAAGCTTTCCTTCTATAAATAATGATCATGTGTTCCTCTTTAGGGAGTTGGACATTTTGATAATGTACTTTCATTTTTAGTTTCAAGGAATATAGTCATGTTGTTGCTATGATGTAACAATGTTTTCAATGAATAAAATGATACTTTAATTTTTTGCATCTGAGTTAGTTTTGGGATGACTCATTCAAGGGGGCCCACTTGGTGAGAATTACATCCATTCAATCTAGTAGTTACTTTTTTGTTCAATAATTAGTCACAATATTAGCAGCTATCTATTCCTATAGCCATTGGAACTTCATTATGTGTCTGTTTGCCGAGACTTTTGTTTTTGTCATTCATTTTAGTTCAGTTTAGTTGTTGATTTATGCTCTGTACTTATGCTAATTCCTTTCAAGAATTTCACTTTCAATACTATTTCCTCTCTAGTTATAGGATAAGGATGACTACAATTGAACCCTAGTGCACAAACAATGTTGACCCATTTCAAGTTCACGTCCTTGGGTTGATAATGAAATGAACCTTCATGATAAGCAAGATAAATACTTAGTTAAGATATCAAATTTCTAAGTTATAGCTTTAAGGGATTACTTATTGAACCATTAGAGGAGGCCAACTAACAAAAGAAAAAATGGATACAAGCATATATTGTCAAAGAGACTATGGGATATCAAAGAAAGGAAACCACGGGTTTCTTTGACACTTCAAAGAGGAAAAAGGAATCAAAGAGAAAAAACCATATCAAGAAAACATAAAAGGGGTTATTTGAAAAAAAACTATTGAAAGGAAGAACATGGGTATGTCGAAGAGACATAAGCTCATCAGAAGGAAATGATCACCAGTCTCATCGACATTCTAATGTAAAAAGTACAAGGAAGGAAAAACCTAAAGTACAACTATTGAAGAGACTTTGTGGGATCGAAGAAAAAAACACAAATGTCTCTTCGAAATTTAGAAAAGGAATCAAAGACATATAGAAGAAAGAAAATGACATCTTTGACAATATAATCAAAGTGTATTCAACATGATGAAATAATTTCTCACCAGTTGACATGACTAATGAGGTCATCAAAGAAGATAACTGACATTAATATTGCAATTGATTAGAAAGGTGGAGCAAGCATCTTTTATGAACCAAAACTGGTTTGAATGAGCCAAATCTCAATATATTTGACTCTTAAGAAATCAAAATCACTAAGAATTGTAGTTGACAATTGAGGAAGATTTGGATGATAGCAAGCAACTCAGATACCATGGCATTAGTTCAAGTAAGTGTTCTTTGCTCAATTGAACATATTCTATAAAAAAATTACTTGAAATACTATGCAAATAGGGTTTTGAGATGGAAAGAACCCCAAAAAAAAAAAGTAAAAAGGCAAAAAATAGAGGCTAGGCCATTAAATCAAGACCTAATATAACAATGTCTTGGGTCTAGACCAAAATCTAGGAGAACAGCTCAATTGAATCCTTCATGTGAAAAATTGGAAGATAAACATAAAAATCTTAGAGATGTGAGGACTCCACAAAGAGGTTATGATTTGTTTATATATCATTATAGAAAGAAGTACAGACACGGACTTGTCTCAAATCCATAGAACATGAATTTGGAAAAAGTTGTGATGCCTAATGTGTTTGTCAATGTGGAGCTAATTAAGGAACTAGTTAAAAACTACAACCTTAAGATGAGGGAAATCCATTCCCACGATGGTTCATAATTTATCATCATAACATGAGATTATATCTCCATGGTTTTTCAACCAGACACATCCATGAAAACAAAATTGAGGATAAGAGATATGTTGGAAGAGTATCAGACCATGGATATAAGCTATAAGAGGTAGAAATTACCTTTGCACAGACCCAAGGGCCCAAGAAACCAACTAAGAAGATTCTCTAGTGATGAGAGACCCCCATTTCCTATAGATTCGTTTGAACAATACTATTAGTATACTTAAGGCCCAACCAGCTAAGTCCTAGGAATTGCTGCTCCAACTACAATGTCTATAGCTCCCATGGTTCTAGTAGCAAATATCCAAAGCCAAGATGCTAGGACTTATGACTATACAGAATACTTTCCTAAGGCAATTAATACCTCGCTTACTACCATTAAGAATAACAATGATTCCATCAACTTCAAGAAATACTCTCTACTCATGCAAATGATATTATATGAAGTACAAGCAATGGGCATGTGGGGAGAGGAGTTGAGAATCAAAGATTTAGATATGGATGAAAATATAAAACCAGTTCAAATGTGGACGTCCATATGGGATAATAGATGTGGGAGATCCCACTACTTATATTTTGAAGAATATTTTGTGAAACCCCTGTATAAGATGCTTAGCCATAAATGTGATTACAATTTTTCTCCAAAGATACAAAGATTTCTCATAACAAAGGATAAAAACCCTTAGGGAAAGATAAGCCACAATTGGGGGGACTGGTATGCATTTGAAGATTGTACTATGATAAGAGTATATGGATTTGAGGCAACTCCATTTTTACTGCCTAAGATTGTACCTGACAGGGTTGCATACCTAGAGATTGTGAGGTAATTGGCCTTTTCAGACTTCATGCACCTCAAAAGCTATGGGGTTGCATACCTAGAGATTGTGAGGTAATTGGCCTTTTCAGACTTCATGCACCTCAAAAGCTATGGAATTCAATCTCTCATGCCTTCTACTTTATGTTTCAGTGGGTTATGGGACATAATAACCCGACCAAAATAACCCTAGACAAAATAACCCAGTCACAATAACCCAGGGACAAAATAACCTAGGGTCATAATAACCCAAGCCAAAATAACCCGTGGTCAGAATAACCCATGGAAAAAATATCCCCATAAGAATACAGAAAAAGGAAAATAAAATTTATAAATTACATGTATGTTGCTAAAAAAACTTTATTATTCAAATTTTCAATTAAAGTGTCAAATTATGAGCGATGCCTCTTATCTAATCTAAAATGTTATGGTTGTCATAATAATCAACCAATATTTTTAGTCTTTCTTTGAGTTCATGGTATTTTTTCCTACTTGGTTGCCCAGTGTATCCAACCATATATTTCTCTATTCTATTCTCTTGGAGACTCTGTTCTTTTTTCACTGCTTTGATGAATTTCGAGACTAAGTTGTGCAATGCTTGAAGAAATTCACTAAATCCTCTATGCCATCCCTCAATAGTATTATTGGTTATGGGAAGATCATTTTGAGTAGTTGAATAGCAATTCCACATTGTGATTGGAAACTTGGGTGATCGTCTATTGCCTCTTCTGATTAGTCTACCAATCCATGTGTCTTCAAAATAATCAACTTATTCCCACGAAATTGCCTTTATTTTTATATTATTTATCATTTTATAGGTTATTTAAGCATATTAAAGGTGTTTAAAGGCTATTTTAGGGGTATATAATGGATATATGGTCTAAAAATGACCTAAATATCCTCTATGGTGCCTCACAATCATATTTATAATTTATTTTATGTCATTTCTAGTTTACTAGCTTGATCTAAAATGACCTTGGGTTATTTTTTCCATGGGTTATTCCGTCCATGGGTTATTATCACCCTGGATTATTTTGTCCTTGGGTTATTTTGGTCGGGTTATTCTGTCTAGGGTTATTTTGGCCAGGTTATTATGTCCTGATATCGTTTCAGTGAATTTACCATCATTGTTGATAAAGGGTATGAATCAATTGGAAAAAAAATAGATTATTATGGCATTCCATTAGGAAATAAGAGGGATAAATTTTACCCTAAGCACTTTATTCATGATGCCAAGATGACACAAAAATTGAAAAAGATATGAACATGAATTCTTCATGGATGATGTCATTACAAATTGTGATGAAACTCAAGTAATGATGAGGAAGGTTGCATACAAAAAAATAGTTATGGAAAAAGCATGGAAGAGGGACCATAACCCATCATATATAGATACCTTTCATGAGATATTAGATCCCCTAGAGAGAATTGAAAAATTAATTTTCCATGAGGAGGAGTTAACCAAAGATGTACCACTCCTAGTCTTTGAAAATGGGAAAGTTGCTTACTCAAAAAGGTGGGCTAAGAGCATATGATATTTAAGTCATTTATCATCATAGCCTACTCCAGAGGTTATCTTCTCAATTGATACTGCTATTATTGTTGAGGATGACATTGAGGAAGAAAATGAGGTTACACAGATCACCATTCCCACTATCCCCCAGTACGAAGTACCACCAAAGAGAAATGTGACCACCTTTGAAGCTTCAAATGAACTATCTGATGATGTGAGACAATGTGCTAGCTAGGAATTCATTACGGATAATACATTTGTTCGAACTCCTGATTTTAGGGCCTTCATTTATGAGTACAAAGGAAGGGTAATAAGAGAAAAGCTAAAATAAATCAACCCTGAGCAAGAGGTGAATGCCTTAAAAGAACTCGAGTATGAGGTTGATAAGGAAATGGAAAACATCACTCCTAAAAGAGGAAGAACACTACTACAAGAAGCTAGGGTCATGCTTCTTCTAGGGTGGGACATCATCTCATCCATAGTGTTTGATAGCTTCTTGAAAAGAGAAAATAAAGACTTGCAATTGACAAATGAAGCTAGTGATAAGATATACACTGGATCAAAGTATAATCCTAACAACACTACTTTGCATATTTGGGCCCTTTACCCACCAAGAAAGAGGCCTATGCTTATCAATGATCATGATCAGATCTTTGGTCATCTTCTAGTGAAAAGACTAGGGGATGCAAACCCTATTCATACTGCTAATCTAAATGTGAATGTGGCCAAGTTTACGAAGGCTCAGATTCAGAAATTAGTTAGAGATAATAAAGGGTTGATTGATGAAAATGAGAGGTTGAATCAAGATGTGACCAATTATAGTGATATATTTCCTTCCTCCTCAAGACCTTACTCACCGTTGATTGAATGTGAAAGGAAAGTGCTTGAAGCAATGTCTGAGACCACCTATTGGAAGCATAAATATGAAATGATCTAGAAAGGGCAAGAGCAACTAAAGAAAAAACTAAACACTACTATATTTGAAATAGTATCAAAACTGGTGTGTAAGAGGTTTGATAATATGATTAAGCTTTCTGAGAAATTTTGGGTTATCCATGGTAAGAAATTTGCAACTTTATGAGAAAACAATAAGCTATGTGACAGAATGAAGAAGGTAGAAATGTAGATAAGGGTGAAGAAAGGTGATAACATAAGTATGCTTCAAGAATATCAACAACTTATGAACACACATGACAACTTCCAGAACATACTAACACAAGAATTGAGTGACTTTAGTCAATCACTAAGTATGGATCTACGAGATTTCTTTGAGGAAACAAAATTAAAAGAGCAAGATGTATGGAAGGATGAGATAGCTTAGTATCTGTCGATGACTCTTGATGAGATTAATGATGAAGATGAGGTGCTTGAAAAAACACATGTACAACTAGAAGAAATATTTGAACTTGAATATGCAATGAAAGACATCATAAGCAATGCAGACACTTATGCAAAGACAAGATATATCATACATGTGTCAAAAATTAATTTATCTATCACATGGGTCAAGTAAGGAGTGACAGGATATCAAAGTTTTGTATCCATTGGTGCATTATCATGGAGCATGAGCCTTGAACAGGTCTTAAATGATCACGGGAGCTTGTTGGAGACTAACAGATCATGGTGCATCTTCCTACGAATTACTAAGTTTCTATGTTTATGTTAATCAAGTTTAATCCTTTAGTTATCAAACAATGTAACTTTTTTGTGAACAAGATCATAGCTTGTTGCTTCCCATATAAAAAGGGGAAACCAAGGCCCAATTATCATCATCATCAATGGTAGTAGATAGGTTCATCCATTAGTACAACATATTCCACTCATACATTTTCACATTTCAAAAACTTCTGCTATTAATGCATATCTTTTGAAGCAATATAATGGAGAAGACTGTTCATAATTGGTGATTTACTTCTAGTTTTCAACTGTTGTGTTAATATTCAATCCTATATGTTGTGTTGTCGCCAAAGTGGTTTTCCTCTATTATTCAAATTTATACAATTTTTTAGGACACATTTGTTGTTGCTGTGTGATTTTCTTGATTGGGTTCTGGCTAGAGTGAATTAAATTCCTTTCAAGTAATTCATTTTAATTGGTTCCTTCCAGGGATTAAAATCCTTTTAAATTGATTATCCTGATTGGTTTCCCTCAAGTTAAGAGTTAAAAATACTTTCATGATATCACGGAAATTTGGGAAAATAACACTAGGATTCATAAAGAAGAGTATAGTAGTTGACAAACTTGCACATCTGTACAATCTACAAACATCTAAAGTGCCCAAAAAGTTAGAGTTAAGCTAATAAGTAGTTCCACCTACCTTACATATATGTCTCCATTATCACAAAAATTTGACTCCATTCACCCAATAGGATTAGGCACTAGTCATACTTAAAACATTTTATACAAACTTTACTCATACATTTGATTCTCAAAACAATGATAGTAGGAATTAGTTATTAGCCTAGCATCTATTTCATGTCCACATGCCATTGTGAATAGATCACCCAAGTTAGAGATAAAATCTAAGCCTTTAAATCTTCCTTATCATTTAGGTACACCCACCTAGGTTTAGCAGAGCCTAAAAAGCAAGGGGTTATCAATCATATTTTGCTCATTCGTTAGTCAAAAATGTTCTAAGAGATTGGCACCCTCTTAAGGTTCAAAACCTATGTTTTTGAGACCTAACCCCACCCACGCATTATAAAATGTGCACCCAACCATGGCTTAATAACTGATCAAGTGTTGAGCCTTGATGCACCATCTTTATCCACCATCTTTTTAATCTACCTATCCCTAATAAAACATAATCATATTCCAAACTAGGGGAAACCTCCTCAACTTGGGAGTAGATTAGATCCTTTTTCATCCCATCACTTGCAGAAAGCTATAAAAAAAAAATCAAAAATATCTATAAAGCTATCAAAATCTAAAACAAAGACATAAAACACAAAATCCCAAAAACATTGTAGGTTGTCTCTAGATGAGTCGCATCAAGTGTATATTGTCGAACTATGATGTCTCTATGTTCCTCATGTAGGAAAGGTCATCATCAATGAGCCACCAAGGCACTAGGCCAGTCCCTTTAGGTGTCCCTCTTGGTCTTTAAACTTGCTCAAAAATCCAAAAACATTCAAATATCTTATCAAAATCCAAAAACATTTGTAAAGAGTTAGAAAATTTCAAAAAATAGTTTCACTCAATACAGTCAAACTACGATGTCTCTATGTTCATCATGTCTACAAGGCCATCATCAATGAGCCCCTAAAGCACTAGGTCAATCCCTTTAGGTTCTTCTAATTGTCTCTAAATCTCTCAAAAATGTCAAAAACAACATCAAATAACCTTAAAAAGCAAAAGAATATTCAAAAAGTCTCAAAAGTCCTATCTTTGTTATCATCTATATTTCATAAAATTTCCATTCATAATAAACAATCATCACCTTCAATATTTGAGAACACAATCATCAAGTAAAGAAAACATTGAAATCTAAAACTTCCAAGCAAGGAAACAAAATGACTAGATCATCATCAAAATAAAACAATGCTTAAGTATTAATTTCCCTACCTTTTGAGAAATCATCATCAACAACCTGACACGTGTCTTAACAGATAAAACATTCCTACAATAGACTTGATATTGATGGGTAAATATCCTAAAACATCAAAACAACTATGGCAAGTGATACAACATTTTTTATCTTATGTAATATTATATTTTTGATTTATCCTATTGTCACATTCCCAAGATCTCTCAAGGATTTCCATAAGGATTTAGAGAGGAAGGAATGGGGCATTGATTATTAATTTTTCTATATTCTCTATTTTTTGGATACTTTTGGAATACTACCATGGTGTATACTTTCTTTGTTCTATGTGTAGAAGTTGTTCTGGAGCAATTTTGTGTAAAGTGGTTGCATATTAGGTAATCCATACCTTTTTGTGTAAGTACTCCAAGAAAATTTGAAACTTCTCACCCATGCACTTTAACAGGGTTTCCATATGTATGGTATGAGCAATAATAATCTTTGTTTGTGGAGTTAAAGTTCACACAATAGATATAAAGCCACCTTGGTCATTGATACCTTAGTGCATCATGTCTAATTGCTACATCAATAAGGATTGCTAAAAAACTACTTAGTCCTTTGTGAAAGAAAAAGAAAACTCATCAATGCATATAATGACATATCATCAATGTATAACATCAAACATCTCATCAATGAATATCATCATAATCATGATCCATATATTTTCAGAAAATTAGATCGAGCATTGAACACTTCTATCTATCTATCTCTAATAATACTAACATATCTTCTAACTAACATCTACATCTTGCATCACAATATCATTAGAACATTTTTCATGAGCCCACTCTGAAAAGAACTTTTTCTGACCAACCTCTTGAGGGGGAAGCCCAGCATCCTACCATCCTTCTGCTGATTGCTAGGGCATAGTGGGGCATATTAAATTTTTCAAATCTTGATATGAACATCAAATTCTTTGAAACAATGTAACCAGTACTTTGTATCAAAGAGGGGGAAAATGTAGACATGTAAAAATGGCTTAACTCATACCAAACATCCTAAACTGTAATTTTCCATTATTGACATCACTTTCATTATCACTATTGCATTTTTCTTCATTATCATCATTAATCCCCTTTTTAACATCATTTGCATCATTAACCATATTTTCCTCTATTAATTAAATAATCTCAAATTGTTTAATTAATTCATTGTATTGCCACCTAATTTAACCTTATTCCTCTTGATTAATTAAATAAACACAAATTATTTAATTATGTCACTAACATACCTTATTCATCTAAATTGATTAAATTGTTATCATTAATAATTTAATTAAGCTACTTTTCCTTCTCCAAAATTTGAATAATTAAATATTATTCAGTTTCCCCAAAATCACTCAACATGGTCAATTAATAAATATACCTTTATTTATTAAAGTCAAACATATCTTGCACGTTCCTCTCAAACATTAATTAATTATTAAATTAAGTAAAACATCCTCACATATCTTGATTGATAAATCATGACCATTGATTTCTTAATCTAATTTGTCAATCCCACTGATTATGCTAATCCCACTAAACACTCAATCTGATTTCTTCAATCCCACTAATCATTCAATCTAATCCCACTGATTATCCAATCAATTCCCTTGATTGGATCAATCAGATGAGTTAACTGATCAATCTATTTCCTCTCAATGGTCCTCGATTGTTGATCCTAATCTTTCATTTTTGCATCTTGATTGTTCATCTGAAACTTGAAAATCTATAAAACAACCTCCTTCCTTCTCATAAATCATCTAGAGAATTTGTAGAAAGGTCATGTCAAATTGACTATTGAAGTAAATTGAGCAAACATATACTTGCATACTAGATCAGCATCGCTATCAAGCTCTTACAATCATGAAGGCTTCGTGTTGAATCAAGCAATCCAACATCCATATTCAACGTGAATAAAATCAACCATGGGATGGTATGATTGTAGTTTTTGAATTCATTTTGTGTTTTGCTTGTTTATGCTAACCTTGCTTGTTTGGATTTTGAAGCTTTACAATTACATTTCATGGGTAACTGGGTCTTATTATCTTGTTTTGAATTGATTTGAATACATTCATTGTTACTAATCTACTAATTCATATTCCCCTTGCACAAAATGAATATACACACATATCGTATAAATGTATATACAATAAAGGTAATTTTTTTTTTAAGATTAAATTCAAGATCCTAACTATTCATATTACAAGTGTAATTCAAAAAGTGGATAGACTAAGTATTTCTCTTGAAATAAAAATTTGTGTAAGAACACACGTATACATGATTCTTTTACCTTCATGAAAATTTGATAAATTAAAACCCAACCAAGATTTAATTCCTTCCTAAAAGTTCCTCAACCAAATTAGGAAAAAGAACACCCAAGACCCAATCGTTTCATTTCTATAAATATTAACACAAAAGGCTTTTGTAATTGCGCTTATAAAGTTTACACTTTCCCAACTTAGTTATTTTATTTAGGAATAGAAATATGCCTAATGTCTCTTTTAACTTTTCACATCTAGATGAAGTATAAACACATCTACAAATTTTTCCTAGTTACCCATATACACGACAAATATTTTTTTATAGCTCCACCTTTCGAAACATAACCTCTTTTTGAAAATTCACAAGACTCATCCCTATTTTCTTGAATCCCAAGTATGATAAAATTTCCATTGATTCCCACCTTCAATATAATCACCTAAAAGAAGAAGATAACAAAAAAACAATATGGCCACAAGCTCTCCTCCCAACCATAGGATTGATAAATCAATCCAGCCTTGAGCTGTAAGGGTCACATATCTCTCCCAAACTTACTTATGCATGGCTTACATTTCTAAACTTGACATAAATCAACCATTCATTTACATAACTCAAATACTTAACTTTAACACAAAAAATGGCTATTATTGTGTAACTTAACAAGGTGGAACTCCTCCCCCAAACAAACCCTAAAACACACACATCATCACAAAGAATCCAACATTAACTCTTTGCATAGATTTCAATCACAAATAAACATTTAAACAAGAATCAACAACATATACATATACTTAAATCAATGAACACTCCAGCATTCATTTACATATCAACAAAACTCAAACCAAAAAGGTCGATCTTACCAAGAGATTTTCCAACCCAAATATGGAAGAATCCCTCACTTTCTCCAAGCCCTTTCCTCCATTCTTCCTCACCCATCCTTTCTTTTTCCTTCCATCAAGAAATCTCTTCCTAGATGAGGAAAGACAAAAACAACCAAAAGAAAAAAGAGAGAATCCAAGGCCAAGAGAGAAGCCCCTTCTCCTTTCAAAGAGAATGATTATATAGAAGGAAAAAGGAAGCCAACTCCCCATAACTTCTCAACCACCCAACCAACTCCAATTTTCACCACCTTTCATAAGTGGGTAATTAGAGTGATTTTTAAACTTTATTTTAGGGGTTTTATGGAATAAAAATACTAACCCATAGACCTACCACTTATGAAACTTTTAAACAATTAAAAAAACATAAAGACTTCATTAAACATAAAATGAGTAATCACATTTAAAAGGTGGCTCAAGGGTCTAATAAAACAACCTCTCACACATGTGCAACCTTTTAAAAACAAGGTTAAAGCACTTATTCTTGACAAGATTAAAAATTCATCATAAGGGAATAAGCTGTGACCCCTTGATCCACATTGGCCAATTTTAACTTATTTACTTAACCAAAAAAAAGGTGTCAGTATTACTCATGATTAACAATAATTGAAACATATGGCATATGAAAAATAACCTTCTAATAATAACTGACTAGAGACTTAAATCTACTCAAATAACATATAATTTAACGTTCCCTACTTGCATAATACTTTTTAGAGTTGAGCAATAATTGATCATACTATTTATCATCAAAATATCACTACTTATGACAAAAAAAATATATCAATAATCATCTTACAATCACACCCATAGTATATAATCACCTAATCACATAATATACAAAGTAATATTACCAATAACTAAACATCTCGATCATTGCATAGTTAGGTAGACAAGGAATAGAACTCATCTAGCTATCACACGAAATCATAACAATAATTAGCTAGTTAACAATTAAAATATGAGAATATGTGATGTATAAGAATAATCATTACTAACGTGTATTATCCAACAGAAAAATGACATAAAATATAGGGCATACACCATCAACAACTAACAATACCAGCAAGACCACAAGGGACATGATCTTACATAGTCTAAGTTTATTTCATTCTATTATTTAACATTTATTATTAATTGTTTAATTCAGCCACCTGCAACTAAAATCTGCATGCACAAATACATACTCTCTAACATATTAACGTACATATAGTTTTCTATCGGCATAATCCTTGAAACTCCTTTAGGTGCAAGTGCTAGTAATAATTGGTTATATTAATGATAAATTATATATAAAAATCTAAGTCTTTTCCTAATAATTTTGATTAAGCAAAAAACTATATAAAAATATCTAAGACTAATTAATGAGAAATATTTAATAATTAAAAATTGATATTACATAATTTTAATTATTAATAATTACCACAATTAATTGATATTGATATTAATAAAAATGTAGGCATAAATATTAATGAAACACAAATAACCAAAAATGAAAACAAAGACTTAAAGTCACACAATTAACTAAATATACAAAAATAAATATTTATAAGATTAAATATGTTCAATAGGTAAAGAAAATGGGCTAACAAAGGAGAAGAGTAAAAATATTAATATTATCTATATATATCTAATAGTGACCAAACATGTATATTTAATATTAGATAAATATGATGAGTTTTATATTTAAATCTAAAATAGATGTATTGGAAAGAAATTCAAGGTTAGGGGGTTTCATAGGGGAGGAAAAAAGAAGAGGAGTGGGGAGACTAGGGGGAGAGAGTGACAATCCAAGAAGGGGAGGATAAGCTAGGAAGGGGAAGAAAAAGAGGAGGGAAGGATATGAAGGAGGTGCAAAGACAAGGTAAAGGGTGAGGGGTGAAAGAGAAAGATCAATGAGGAGATGGGTGTGAAACAAGGGAGTTTAAGAGAGGTTGCTAAGTTGGGCTATTAGGTTGGTGGCATGACTCTCTATGACGATGGCCTCTTGGATTTTTCACTTGAAGAAGTTATCTTCTTTGATTGAACTTGGGTGTATTCAAGGTAGATGTGGTGTTTGGTGTTGTTGGGTATAATTATCTTGGACACTAATAATCCACAAATCATAAGGATGTTAGATAAGGGTAAAACTTGATGATATTAGATAAATATCTAATAGTGGCCAAACATGTATATTGTTACACCCTGTTGTGTTACTAATTTACTTTTACCTAGTTGGTTGAAAATGCTTTAGAAGAGTGTATTTATGCTTTATGTGTTTTGGAAATATGAAGAGTAAATGTTGATTTAATTTGAAGTGATGAAATGTCCTAATTATGAAAATATATGATGCAAGTGAATAATTGTTTTCAAATAACTACTATTGCAAACTGTAAAGTTAGATGCAAGAAAGTATCAATCCTCCTAAAGAGAGGGGAAGTATCACTCAAGGAGAAGAAATTGGTATGGTAACCTTTGATAAAATACCTAAACTGAGCTTTCACACATGCACTCTTCTAGTTTGGTCAAGTCGGGATAATAGTTGGGAAATAGTAAGTTTTTGATTAGTGATAAAAAGGTTTTACAGGGACCAGAAACCCCATATAGAAAAATGAAAGCTGGGAAAAGATAGGAACATAGACAATCAACAGCCCACCACCAGCAATCTACCAAAAGATACTTACAACAAAACAATTTGCAAATAAATAGCTTTGGAGGGGCCAAAAACCCTTTAACAACCAGGAGTTCACATGGGCATTAAACCCAATCATTTAAAAGAAATTTTCTAAATCAGTTAGGCCCTAAACACAACCTACAACAACTGATCCATAGTAAACCAACTGCTTAACATAGAGCTAAAACAACAAGGGCTGCCAAAGCACCCTTCAAGAACAAATGTTTCTCCCATACTTCCTACCTCAATAAGAGAGCAGCTAGGAAAAACAAAGTTTGAGATCAAAGCAAAGTATTGAGAAGCATCAACCATCTTGTAACACCATCCAACCCGATCCACCAACTCAAGCTCCACCTCAATAGGAGCGAGCTCCCCTCTATAAGAGAGGATAAATGAGAACCCTTCCCACCAAATCCACTACACTCTACCTCGTACAAACTCCACCTTAATAAGAGCTCATAAGAGAGGAACAAACTTTTTGCCACATCTACAGCCAACAACTCCACCTCCATAGGAGAGGGCTCCTCCTTAATAGGATTGGTATCCACCTCAAAAGAAGACACAACCTATAAAACATGGAAAAAAATAGTGACAGTATGAGGGATTGACAATACATCCTTTGGCACCACAGGCTCCAGATGCTTAACACAAGAAGTAAATAACAACCTAACCTATGGCAAAAAGAACACAACCAACTAAGCCTTGAGAATAAACACTTGGGATAGCTCAACCAGCAACACAGAAACAACTTGCCTCATTAGCAGAAGCCTCAAAACCCAACTGGGGCATAGAAAAAACCCAACCAACAAGACAAGGCCCAAAGCCCAGACCAAAGAGAAGCCAGTAGGCTTGAAAAAGCTAAAGAAAAAAAATTAGAATGAAGGATCCAAACCCCAAAAGGAGAGAAACCAACAAATGCCACCTAGGGATTAAGAGGAACAACAAAGACCTCAACAAGGAGGACCAAAAGGCACACAACCAAAAAGAAAAAGGCTACAAAAACCCACACACAGCTGCAGGAAACTAAAGATCCTTGCCACAAAAGGGAAACCCCTCTCCAAGAGCCACCAAAACTTCCACGGCAAGGCACCACAGGTCGACAAAAGAGCCAAAAGGGACCCATAGGCCACAAAAAATGACCCACTCTCAAAGAACGAGGACCTCACAAACCAACAAAGGTAACCAACATGACACAAACGACAACTAGAGAAGATCTCCAGTTGGCACCCGCTGACCAAAGCCATGAACCAAACACCCTAGTCATTCACTAGAGGATGTAGCATCAAAGAGAAACACCACCAAAGGACAAACCAACAGAAACAGACAAAGACAATCTGCAATGCCATGCAAGGCAGACACTCCAACAATGCCATGCAAACACAGCCGAGCAAGAGGCCTCAAAAAAGACCCAAAAGCCTCCCCAAACGCCGCTGAGAAAAGGAAATGATTTCCTAGCGCCAGAAGATGAGGAGGAACCAACAAAAAATAGGGAAGATTTGCATCTTCATCAGATTCTCCATCACCTCCATCTACAGAATTTGAATCCCCACCCCCGCTCCTATTCCCGCCCAATGCTCCTACTCGCTCCATTTTTTGAAATAGTAAGTTATCTTTAGTCTTGTTTGCATTTTTATTTGTGAATTTTCTTGCTTAGGAGTCTAAGTATTAAGTTTCTTTGAAATGCGTGAGTTCTTCTTTACGTGTTTATATTTAATCGATGAGATATTTATACATAAAATGTATATATATGTATATATGTATGTGTCGAACAATAAGCTCATACACATGAGTAAATACGTGCATACGTATACATAGATAGACATATCTGCACATGCTCATGAACAGATTACCTATATGTATATATGATGGTCATTATGACTATGAATATATAAATTTAAATATAAGGTGTGATATATATGTATATATAGTATATGAGTATATACATATATATATTAACTTATGAGTATGTATTGATGAAAAGGATATGTCCATACTCATATGTTAATATATACATATGTATATATATACACATACATCAATATGTGAATGTGTATTCGTATATCGAATAATTTATTATATAAATTTGAGAATTGAGATATATATATAAATATATATTATATTATATATAAATCATTATATATATGATAATGTTAACATAACGTTGAATTATTTAACAATTGCATAACATTTAAAACATAGCTTATGCTAAGTATTGTGTGTAGCATGGTAACAAAGGGAATAGCGCTAAGTTGAGATGGTGAATATATTAATAAGTGATACTTAAAACATTTAAAGTGTTGTATTGTGAAATATGGAAAGTGCTATATAAAAATGCTTAGTATCCAATGCTTTTCAACATGTAAATATATTTTCCAAGACTTTGTGAAAAGAAAACAACAATAAATGCTCATGCATAGGAAGTATCGACCAAGTCAAATAGCCAACAATGACCTATGTAATATGGTGTGAATGGAATAATGTTGCGCCAACTGAGAATGGTATGAATCGATTAGAATTCTATCTTTCAATATGAATTTCAAAAATGTGAAGCATTTTTCAAATATGTAGAAATAATCAAGTATTAGTTGGCCAAGCAAGTCGACCTGTAGGAGGAAATTACCTTGTGTGACAGACAACTTAGTATAGGCTAACTACATTTGATCCATGAGGATATGAAGCATATTCAAACCACTAAACATCAATCCAATAAGATCAATCAATAAAAACTAAACTAGGAATCCATTAAAACTAACATATTAAATCATGAAAGCTTTGAAAACACTTATTCTAATCCATTGAAACTTATCCTAGTAGGGAAGTGGTGTTGCATTGATGTGGAATTGCAACCCTTTCCCAATCTTGTGGATAAATGAGCCTGTCTTGATCGATTCTATTGAACAGAATTGACGAAACTGATGATAGATGTGTATGAAATAATTATTTAAGGCTAAATTAACATGATACAATCTATTTTAACATGATCTATGATAAGATTATTGATATGGGTATATGCATTTAGCTAATCTAAATGAAGTTGAAGCTAAAAAATATTCAAACCCTAAATTACCATGGAAGCCATTAATAGAAGCTAAGCTAATGATGAAAGTGAATTAAGCTAAAATGATGCTAAATAAGTGCTAATTATGTGCGCAAGTGAAAATTATTTTATTAGCATAAGTTTGCTCTTAAAAGATAGATCCATTTGTCTCCAAATAGTGACCTATTTATAGGAGAGCAAATGAGAAATGAAGGTTCAAGATTAAAAAGGTTAATCAATGGTCAAAAATGGAGGAGAGATGAATCATGGATCATGGATTTTAATCAATGGATGAAAATTAATGATCATATGGATCAAGGAAAGAATCAAGGGTTCATATTATTCCAAACAAACACACTTTCAAAACTTGCACAAGAAGCTTTGTAAGTTAACTTGCACATGAAGTCTTGTAAGTTTGTTATGAGGGAGAATATTCTTTTTTTTCAAATGAGTGAAGAAAGAGAATATTCTTTGGGATATTCTCATGGGTGAGGAAAATTAGATCTATAGAAAATTTAAAAAAAATAATAATGTGCAAAAGGGGAAGGAATGTTCCATGGGAATATTCCTTTTGAAGGAATGTGCAAAGGAGGAATATTCTCTTGCAAGTGGGGGGATTATATTTATTAGTATTTTGATAATAAAATAAAGTTTTAATTATGAAAATTAGAGGAATTAGACAATATTAATCTAATAAAATGATTTAATGAAAAGGGGAAAGTGATATGATATTTAATTAAATAACTTAGGGTTATGTAATTAAATAAGAGGAATTAGGGATTAAATTAAATAATTTTATGTATTTAATTTCATAAGAAGAAATGTTAGCATGAAAGGGGGTGAATTAACTCAATTAGATTAATTAGATCAATAGATGAAAATGACATAATTAATTAAATAGCTAGGTAAATTTAATCAATTAAGTGAAAAGATGATGGTTTTTAGAATGAAATGATGTTCTAGTATATCTAATTCATGTGCATGATATCATTCAAGACATTTTTAAGTGTCTACATTTTTCCCCTCTTTGAAGTGAGGTACTTGTTACGTCGGTTCAAAGATTGACGCTTTTCAGATTAAAAACTGTTGCTTAAATCAAAAAATAAAAAATTTCTAATTTTTGGATGCCTCATTTTTGCCCCAGGGAAAGGAATAAGTTGGTTCCCTACCCCCTCAAGAAATCGAGTAGAAATTTTGAATTTTGGGTTGATTTCTCAACAAAGGTTAAACACAAGTTTAGGTGCTAAAACAAGCCCCAAGATGCCAAAAATGGCCTTAAAAGTGCAAAAAATACCTCAAAATAGGTTGCACAAGATGGAAATAGGTAAAATAAGTCAAAACCCTAGCTTTTGGTTCAAATTAGGGAAAAAAACCCTAATTTTTAAGCTTAAATAGGTGAGAAGGGTGACACTTCCAATTCATTTGTGCATTCACACCTTAGAGATTCTTGTGTTTTGAGTTTTGATACCTTGGCAAAATTTCCCACCGTGCGCTCCCTCTTCATCTTTTGGATCGAGTTTGAGAGTACCAACAATGTGTAGACGCTGGACCCTGGGTAGGTGATTTGAAACTTGTCTCAATTTTCGCTTTTAGATACATTTATTAGGGGTTCAAAGTTAGGTATTTAGGCGCATCGCTATATAGTGACACTTTTGAAGCGTTAGAAGTGTCAATATTGATTTTATAGCAATACATCCTTTGTTTAGTAGTGCACCCCAATTTTTTGATTTAGTGACGCATATGATTAGGGAGTCACGAGGGTAATATAGAGACACATGGGCTTTTTAAGTTCAAGGTCACCCAAAAACGATGGGCGACGCACCTTGAAAATAGTGACGCACCCTGATATTTTGATATAGCAACGCACCATAATGTCGATTCACTATTGAGCATAGTGATGTGCATCACCAAAATGGTGACACACCTCCCAAATGGATACAGTGATGCACCCTTGAAAGAGCGACGCTATTGATTTCAATGACACATTTGATGTTTAGGATACAAAGTCTCAAAATCTGATCAATTTTTTTCAACTTTTTAGCAAATTGACGCTATGTGTGTGATGTGTGCAAGAGGATCCTCCGCCATTGATGTCTCGAGAGCACTGATATGACATTTTGGTTATAGTGAGAGATTTCAATGACCTAGAATTGGAGTGGTTGGGGAGGATAGGGTTAGGCTTTGTTGCTTCCTTGCTCGAGATGAGGACCCATCTTGCTATGATGATTGCATTGATTGAGAGGTGGCATAGTGAGACCTCTTCATTTCACTTTCCCACTGGGTAGGTGACCATCACACTGGAGGATGTGTAGCACATTTTATGATTTCCTATCCACAAAGAGCATGTCATTTATGATACAGATGTTGGTAGAGACGCATGTCTCTCTCTTCTACACAGGAAATTGATTGTTCTGATCAGCTCCCAGATTGATCTGGATTTTTACTATGGTCGGGTGGATACATTTAGATTGTTCATTATAGTCTTGATTTGTGACATTGTTGCTCTAGACCAATGGGGTAGAGGTTTCAGTACCAGATGGGGCTTGACATGGGAGGGTATGATTAGGAGGGATGTGATGTATGCATGGGATTTAGTTCTCCTTGCCTCATTGTACCATGATATGAACGAGTTCATCTATTGAGAGGGCAAGAGCATCGGAGCAGGTGTGACTCTACTTCATATATGGGCATACGAGCATATTACAGTGTTGAGGCCCTTGGTGGTTATGGCAGATATCCACGAGGATGATCCTATCATTTTTTGATATGTAGTGTCGATGACATTGCATCACACATTCCATATTGGTGTCGTGTCATTGATGACATGACGGTGTTCAAATGGAGGCCATGGCTACAACATCCACTATAGTATGATGATCGACAACAACTAGATTTTTCTTGACAAACCCAGTACCTACAGGCTAGAGAGCACACGATCATTCAGCGATACCTCCCAGGCTGCATTGTTCGGTAGTTTGGGGAGGTACAGGATGTACCGATAGATGATTATACTTCCATTTTTTCTAGAGCTTAGAGAGAGGTACAATGGAGAGCCCCCATTGATCCCATGGTGGCAATCAATGATTTTAGACAGCTTGTCCCACAATCATGGGCATATGATCAGGGTCTTCTAGATGCGAGGGCTACCCAACATATGATGTGTGGTTCAAGACACCTACACAATTGACAGATCCAGCAAGGGCATACCTCAAAAGCAGAGGCAAAGGTATAGGTAGAAATAGAGGTCAAGGCCAAGATGGAAGCTAAGATGGAGGCAGGGATGGGGGTCGAGGCCAAGGATAGGATCAAGCATAGGTGTCAGGTGATGGGCACCAGCAGTAGCAGTAGAATTAGGGTCATTAGGACCCAAGGTAGCATGATGGGCAGGTTTTTGGGGCACCACCACCTCCTCCACCCGCATAGCCAGATCCATGAGATGGGTAGATTGTTTCCCTCACAACAAAGAGAGCATAGTTGTAGGAAAACAGGGATCAGCTATGATAGTAGCTACAGGCCATAATTGCACAGTGAGATCATGAGGTCCAATTGCAGTAGCAACTAGACATACAACTAACCCAAGAGATTGAGTGGAGACAACAATTGGAGGTAGTGATAGTTGCATCACAAGTTTTTAGTTGAAAAATGGATGATTTATGGTTTTGGACATAGAACACCACTTTTATCCAACTAACATTCAAGGATGCCTTAGAGATCTCAACCCAAGAGTGCAATAAAGGTTTGAGATCTCAATGCAAAGGAGAAAGAGATCTTGCAAAAGGGTTGTTCTAGGGGCTGAATGAAGACTAATGAGGGGTTCACCATCAATTTTAAACTTGGAAAAGACAATGGCATGTAAGATGAAATGCAAGACCCTAATATGATGCAAACTTGAACTAAATGACTTAAAAATGCGTGTAAAATAGAATAACAAGCTGTGAAATGAAATGTGTGCACCTGGGAATCTAAAGATGATTGGAAGGAGCTCTAAAATGTTGGAAATTCTAACTTTTTGACCTAGTGGGACTCATTCTCCATTCTGGGTGAATCAGTCCCAGGTCTGTATTTTTGCACAAGAGCAAGTTTCAGACAAAAGGGTATTTGAATCTGCAAAAAAAATTGAAAAAAACCTACAATGGGACTCATTCGCCACTTGTTGAAAATGAGTCAAGTTTGGATTTTCTTAAACTTCAAGGTCTAAATCATTCTCTTCTCAGTCTGCTTAATCTACTTCTCCAATTTTTTGGATCTAAAACTCTGATTTCGGGGTTGTGGGTGACCTTTTAGTGAAGATTGCAACCTTGTAAATGAGGAGATAATCCCAACAAATTTCTCCAAGCTTGTAACCTAGTCTTCAATGATATTTCAAGCTCCAAGACACCTAGATCTTGGATGTCTTGTAAATCTGTAATCTAGCATGAAGTGGCAATGAAGGATGTAGATCTTGTTCTTGAAATGGATGAATAACAATGCTTGACCTTGGATCTCCAATGCTACATCACAACACTAGCTCAATAACATGCTTGATTCTTGATGAGGATGGATCTTGAATTGCTACAATAATTGATGAAGAATTCTGCCCTTGAATTCCTTAGAAATGATCTTGAATGCTATCTTGATGTTCTTGTAAAGTCTTGAAATGCTTAACCCTTGAGTGTTTGACTTGATAACATGAATGCTTTATGAAATAATGATTTGAAAGCTTGTTTATATAGGCAATCCATCTAATATCCCATTAATTGGATCCCACAGGTTGACATTCATGAAATTTAAACTTAAAACCCAATTTTTCACTCTCAAGCTTTGAAAATAGGCCAAATGGGACTCGTTCGCCCAAAGTGGTGAATGGGTTCCACAGGGCCTATTTTAATTGCTAAAGTGTTGAGGAGTGTGTAAATTAAGCTTATTTGTTGATATTATAGGATTTTTTTATTAAAATATGCCTTGGGATGCACAACATAGGGTCTTAGGGGCCTATATTAAGGTCATAAATGCAAGGGGGGCCAAAATCCAATGTGAGTGTAAATAAATACATTTGATAACATTAAATTAAGGAAAAATTGGGTCTATTTAGCTTAGAAAGGCCTAAAATCCAATGTGAATGCATACAACACATTACAACACTAGATTAGGGCAACATTTAACTTACAAGCCTTCTAAATTTAATGTGAAAGTGTAAATAGATACACTTTACAACATTAAATTAAGAAAAAGTTAGGTTCATTAGACTCAAATAATTAATAAAATCTTAGAAAAATGTGAAAGTGGGTTACAACACCTTTACAAGGCACAATTTGAATACATTTTATTTAGTTTACAAGGGCCCAAAACCTAAATCAAGGCAACTTTTAAGCTTAATTTAACAAGAAGGAGCTAAACCAGTGTGAAAATGTCACCGACGACAGTTTTCAACACTACAACAAGGCTATATTGTATCTGCTTGGTTGTATAGAGAGGTAATTACCGAGGCAACCTACTACCACATGCACTATCATCATGATGTTCCTTTGGTGATGAGACAACCTATTTTTTCACAGCAGAGCGGAGCACCACCTAGAGCTAAGGATCAACCTTCAATTAGGGGTGAGTCGAGTAGCCACCATGGCTAGCCAATTTTGTACACTTTTTGATTGTTCGCCTGATTATTTATATAGATACACATTCATGGGATCCTTTTTGATAGCCTCGTGGATATTGTATTTTTGATTGATATATAGACACTAATTTAGATATTGTACCATGACAGTCACCATTTTATATATATATATATATGATGATTCGGATTTGATATGTGATGTGCTCTTTATTTCATGTTGTATGAATTTATAGATGCATATGATGTGATATGCTTCTTTTATTTATGTTTACATGATATGTAATGATGTATTGGGCTCTAGGAAAATTTACCACTAGCAATTCAATGAAGGAAAATTCATCATCAACAATTCACTGTAGGAAAATTCACCGCCACCAGCAATTCACCACCATGGAAAATTAACCGCCAAAAATTCATGCAATTAATTTTTCGCACAATGAATTGTAATGGCGGTGACTTTTCCCATGGTGAATTGTTGGTGGTGAATTTTATGTCGATGAATTGTTGGTAGTGAATTTGACCTATGCCGATGTATTGATATGATGTATATGTGATGGATGGATGCACTTCTTTTTTAGTATCTTTTTATGAAATGTTATGGGATGGATGCTATGATATGCGGATGTTATGCTTATGTAAATGATTATGAATGAATTTCTTCTTTTTATGTACTTTTTTATGCAATTTATCAAATGGCGATGTATGCATATGGATGTATATGAATGTTCATGATATGTATGTTTATGCATATGTTTTTTCTTATGCTATGATAATGCAATGTATGTTTATGCTATGATAATGCATTGATTTAAGATGCTTAGAATAAAAAATATATATTATTCATCACAACTTAAATGATAATGATAATGTAGGGAAATATGTTTTTTCGTATTATGATATTCTATGATGATGCAAGATGTATGCATATTGATGATTTTGTGGATGTAGGATGGATGCATTGATGATGTTTTTGTTGACTGTCATGATACCAGGTTAGCATGGAAAGAAGATAGAAGATCAAAATGAATGTTTTGATCATTGATTTTGATGATTGATTCAAAAATTCCAAGAATTCCTTGATCCACTAAGAATTTATTAGATACGGTGACGAGAGATGATGATGAATATTTTCCCATATCTAGGGATTGGTATTTTCTATCATTCCTTTTTTTATTTATAACACATAGACATGATGCATCAAGGTACTAATGACTAGGACAACGTTGTATCAAGTGTAATGGACTTTGACTCTGCAAATAGATAGGATAGTTCTCTTTCACATCTTGACATACAAAAACCTCTTCAGAATGTATTTTATTAGTACAAAACATATTGGACCAAAGCATACACAATAGTCAACAATCTACTCCAATCAACCTCCCTACACAAAACTAAGCAAGTATGTGCCAAGATTATTTTACAAGAATACCCACAAGCACAAAAAATGAAAGATACCAATCAATGCCCCATTCCTTTCTCTCTAAATCATTTTTATAGACATCATCAAGAGGTCCTTGGAATGGGTCAATAAGATAAATCATAAGAAAAGATCAAAGACAAATAGTCAATGTTATCTATATTTCTTTCCAGTTTAACATAGCTAAGGTGATTTCTGATATTGATGTCCATCACAGGAAGGATGCATCCTAGGACATGTTGGTCAGATGTTTTGATTAGGATGATTTTTGTGATAATCCATTGATACAAACTTCACTAACTCATTTACCTATGATCTAGACTTTAGATTTTGACACTTAGGTTCTCACTTTATGACTTGCGACACTTGCTTTCTATTTGTTTTAGCAAAGGTTGAAGGTGAAGCTTTATTTATTATGGATGAAATTTTATTGCAGGTGAAAGCGAAATGGGATGGATGGTTATGGATTTTTCTAAATTTTTCAATGTTTTTGATGTTCTGAAAATGTTTTGAGGTTGTTTTTGGTCTTTTTGAAAGTTTATGTGAATTTTTTTGTTTTTGGGTTAGTTTTGAGTCTATTTAGGTTTTTCTCTAAGATATTCGATGTTGTTTAGGTCTTTTGAATTTTTTCTAACATTTTGGGCTTTTCAATTTTTAAGTGTTTTTGGGGTTTTTGATATTTAAATGTTTAGGGATTTTCTAATATTTGAATATTTTTGGATTTTCAAGATTTCAAATGTTTAGGGTTTTTCTAATATTTGAATTTTTAGGGATTTTAAAATTTTCAAATGTGTAGGGTTTTTCTAATATTTGAATGTTAAGGTTTTTTCTGATACTTCAATGTTTAGGGATTTTCAAGATTTTGACCAAGAAGCAAACCTAAAAGACTATCCTAGGGGCCTCGGGGGATGATCAAAGATTAGCCTTGCTTGTGTTCTACATGCAGAGATGACGTAGTTCAACTGACTTGACTTATTAACAATGAGAAATAAACAGTTGATGGATTTCTAGTTTATTATAAAGGACTCCTAGAGACTAACCTAGGGTGTCTCAGAGACTCATAGTTAGACATGGTATTGTTTTTGGATTTTTGATGTTGGACCTTTTTAGGGTTTTTGAGGTGTTTTGGATGTTTTGGATTTTGACTTTATAAATTTAGAATTTTTTTTGGATTTTAGCTATATAGGATTTTGGATGTTTTGGATTTTGACTTTACAATTTTCAGAATGTTTTTGGATTTTAGTTGTACAAGATTTTGGATGTTTTGGATTTTTGGATTTTGCAAGTGTTTTGAATTTTTTTATGAAAATTTTACGAATGTTTTTTGGGTTTTTTGATGAGATTTCCAATAACCTTAAGATATACAAGAACCTGATCTGATCCATAACAAATTGCCCCCAATGTGATGCAATAGACTACCTTAATATAGGCAGGACAAGCCAACCTTAGGAATATTCCAAGTAGTACTAAAGGGGATACGATACTTCACAATATCAAGCTATGATATGGACATGAATGGGTGATAGAATAAATAGGATTAATGATGCAATGGATGGATGTGATGCAAACAATGATAGGATAAAGATCCAAAGGTGGACAGATGTGATTTATTTATGCAAGGCACATGTTTGCTAGGTTTTCACCAAGGTACTTTCCTAAAGCACCACCGAAGTGGTTTTCAGTAGAGGAAAAAAAAAATCTTTACTTTTTCAATCCTTTTTCTTTTTTTTTGGATTTTGATCATTTTTTGATTTTTTTGTATTTTTAGATTTACACCCTTCAAGACTAGGCATAAAACCTTTTAAGATGCAGACTATTGGTTGGTTCCTACAAGGATTCACCTTCAGGTGTTGACAATTGATATTCTCCTAATCCATATCTTGTTGTGATGAAAAAGGGACCCAACTAGTTAGGCTCAAACTTTCCTTTCCTTTCTTGATCTGGAAGATTTTTTTGATTCTGCTTTAGGACAAGATCCCCTACCTGGAAAGACCAACACTTGATCTTCTTGTTATAGCTTTGTTTCAGTCAGTTTTGATATACTTGTAAGTGATTAAGGACATCAAGATGACACTCATCCAAGAATTCTAGCTCATTTAGCCAAGATACTCTACATTCTTCATTAAGGATTAGATTTTGTAGTGACACTCGTAGTGATGGAAACTCAACCTCAATAGGAAAGATGGATTCTAATTCATAGACCAAGGAGAATGGGGTTGCACTTTTAGGCATGCAGATACTGGCTCGATAGGCCCAAAGGGTGGGATTTAGCTAGAGATGTCAGTCACAACCAGCTTCATTGATAGTTTTCTTTAGGATCTTCTAAATGGTCTTGTTTGTAGCCTCAATTTGACCATTTCCCTAGGGGTAATATGAGGTAGATAATCAATGTTGGCTGTCAGATCTTTGAAATATCTCTTTCACATCCTAATTCTTGAAGGGTGTTCCATTATCTGAGATAAGGGTTTGTGGAACACCATAATGATAGATAAGTTAATTCAAGATAAATTTGGAAATTTGCTTCTCTGTTATGTAGGTCATAAGAATAGCTTCAAACTACTTGGTAAAGTACTTAGTGTCTATTATGATGAACTTGTGGTCATTAGATGAGGTGGGAGTAATTTTTCCTATGAGGTCAAGATCCCACTACCAGAAATTCCAAGGTGTGACCATTGGTTGTAACTCCTAAGCTTGAGCATAAATAAGATCTCCATGTTGTTGAAACTGGACACACCTCTACACATATTGATAGGATTATCTTTCTATGGTTGGTGAGTAGTAACCCATCCTTAACAGTTTCTTAGCTAAATTCATACCACTAGAATGGGAACTGCATTTGCCATCGTGTACTTCTATTAAAGCGGTCAAGGCTTCATCTTGGTTAAGACATCGTAGTAAGGTCCCCTTGATGCTTCGATGATATAAGGTATCACCTAGGATCACAAATCAGGATGCCTTCTTAACAAAGGTATTTTTAAGGTTAGAGGTGATATTGGATGGGAGGGTTCCTTTGCTAAGGTAGGTGAATATATCATGATACCATGGGGAACAGGGACCAACAATGACACACACTAATTCAGATTCAGGGACTTCAAAAGTTGGTATGAGAAGTTTTTCTACCGATAATTCACATTGAAGGACATTGTGTCGCATGTCTAACAATGATCCAATTATTGCCATAACCTCTGCTACTTGGTTTTTCATGCGAGGAATCTACTCAAAAGTTATATCAATGAAAAGTTCCTTGAGATTTTCTACCATCTTCTTGTAAGGAGTAAGCTTGTCACCCTTATTTTGGTAGTCATCATTGACTTGTTTGATAACCAACTATGAGTCCCCAAAGACTTTCAACTCTTGTATCTTCCATCGAACTGATATCCTTAGACCTGTGATCAGGGCTTCATACTCAGCAATGTTGTTAGTACATGGAAACGATAGCTGGTATGACTTTGGAATACAATCACCTTGAGGGTTGATAAAGAGAATAGCTTCCCATGATCCATGTTGGATAAAAAATCCATCAAAATACATTTTCCATTAATCTGTTGCATTGACAAGGAACACTGGTTCATCAGGGAATTCAAATATCAATGGATTCTTTGCATAGATAGGTGCATCTTCTAGTTGGTATGTGATCACTTATCCTTTGATTTCCTTGTGCTCCACGTAATCTATGTCAAATTCAGACAAGATCATTACCCATTTTCCCATTCACCCAATAAGAGTACCTTTGGATAATTGGTATTTTAATGGGTCAATCTTTGTAATAAGCTTAACTTGATATGACAACATGTAATGTCTAAATTTTTGTGAAGAAAAAACCACTGCTAAGTGTGCTTTCTCAATGGATGAAAATTTCATTTCATAGCCCACCAAGGTCTTATTGTTGTAATATATAGAACTTTCCTTTCTGTTTTCATCATGTTGTGCTAGAAGAGCACCTAGTGTTACTAATGTTTTTGAGATATACAAGATCAATAGTTTGTTCAGTATCAATGGCATGAGCACTAAAGGTATCAATAGGTAGTCATTGATCTGTTGGAAGGATTTATCAAACTTCTCATCCCACTTGTAAGTTATTTCTTTATGGATAATATGTGATCAATGGTGGATCTTGTCTAATAACTGTGTTGTAAACCTTCTGATGGACTGCAATCTTCCTTGTAACCCTCCCATTTGCTTCAATGTTTTTGGTGGTTCCATGTCTAGGAGAGCTTTTACCTTTGCTAGATCATTTATATCCCTCTTTGTGAGATGATATAACCAAGAATTTTCCCTGATGTAACCCCAAAGACATTTTTTTGGATTCAGTCGTACCTTGTACTCTTTGAGCCTGTCAAAGATGGGTCCCAAGACTTCTATGTGCTCACTCCTTTTCTTTTATTTTTCCAAAATATCATCCACATAGTCTTCGACTATTTTTTGGATCATGTCATGAAAGATGAGGGTCATTTATCTTTGATAGGTTGCTCCTGCGTTCTTCAGCCCAAATGGCACGGTTTCAACAATATGTTCCCCATGGACAAGTGAATGCAGTTTTGTGTTGATCCTCCTTGGTGATCATGATCTTATTATAGCCTAAAAACCATCCATCAGTGATAGAATTCCATGCCTTTTTGTTAAATCCATAATGAGGTTGATGTTAGGAAGATAGAAATCATCCTTCAAGCATGCCTTGTTTAAGTCTCTAAAATCTATGCATATTCTGATTCCCCTAGTGGGTTTGGAGACTAGTAATAGGTTGGAAACACACTCAAGATAATCAATTGGTAAAATGAATCCAACTTCAAGAAGCTTTTGTAACTCAAGTTTCACCAAGAGTGATATCTGAGGGTGCATCTTCCTTAATTTATGCTTCACTGGCTTGGCGTTAGGATAAACTGCTAAGTGATGCACAACCAATTTTAGATCAAGCCCTAGCATATATGTGTATGACCATGCACAGTTAATCCCTTCGCTCTTTTAGGAATGCTGCTAAGTTTTTTTTTCTTCATCTAACAAGGATTCAATATAGAAAGTGATCTTGGGTGCTTCTTTTGTTCCCACATTTACTGGAGTGGCCTTTTCTACTAGAACTATTGACTTCTCTAGATGCATTGCACTAAGGGGGAGATTGAATCCCTAATCCTTGGGTTCCTCAAAGAGGTTTTCACCCTCAAATGTTTCCTTTCTTTTTACTATTTTAGGATTAGAAAGTGCCACAGTGTGGTTTTCACTAAAAGATCTACATGTTAGTTACATGTCCTCAATTTTGTGACTGAAGGATTCAATTGTCTCCCTATAGTATGCTCTTGTGTCTAGCTCTATGTCAAAACCATATTTGTGATCTTCCCATGGTAATTTTTCATGGAGTACCATGAATTCTAATATTTCTTCATCATTTTCAAATAAATCAAGAATCGATGGTCTTTGTTGGTCTAGGTCAATGATTTGTGGGTATACAAGGTGTATTTCAGTTGGTGGATTGCTCAGGGTAAAGGTTGTTATGGATATCATGAAAAGGGATTTATTCTCAAATAGATCAGAAACATCAGGGGGGAAGTCATCTAGGGTAGTATCACATGATGTTGGTAACCAAGAGGTAGCCTCATCCCTTTTAGCGGAAGTACCTTTTCCAATAAGGGTAACCTTTCTAGTAGTACATCCTAAGCCGAGATTCTTTGGGTGTTTCTTAGGAACGATAGGTTCTAGCAAACCATTGTTGTTTTTTACCAGTTTCTCATTCATTTTATATCCCCACCCCTTCATTAGTTGTAGGCCTTGGTTATCATCTTCCATGGGAAGAACAGGGATGGGTCATTCATCCTGACAGAGCAATTTAGAGACATCCTCCTCATCAATATCTTCTTTGTTTAAATCCCCTCACTTGGTGAAGGTGCTAGCGACCATCTTGATTGTTTTGAGTGCTTAATTGTTAGACATGTGTTTCCCATGGGATTTAGGAGAAAGAGGTAGCTCTCCCAACACAAAGGTATCCTTCATTAGTTTATAGTTTCCACAACCATCATCCTGGATCATTACTTTGATGTCAAGAATATTTTGTACAATGGGTTCTTTTGTTTCGAAGGTAGATGCAAGGGATGATGGGTCAACAAATGAGGAGGATGATGTAGGCCCTTCATCATTTTTAGGGATCTAGGGTATCTTATAGAACTTGGCCTCAAGGTTCTTGTAGTAGTAAAAAGGCTCGGGATCTCCATGGATAGTAAATTCTCTGCCCTCAAAAGGAAACTTTTCACATTGATGGTAGGTCGATGATGTAGCTTTTAGGGCATGGATCCATGGCTAGCCAAGCAGGATGTTGTAGGGGAGATCGAGGTCTAACACTTTCCATGTAGTCTCCGCAATGATGGGTCCCACTTGGATGGGTAATGCAATGATGCCTTGCAATACCTACTCTTGATCATCATATGCTCTGATGGTGGTACTCTTTGTTTTCTCAATAGTATCCTCTGAATAGCCCAAGTTCTTGATCAAATAAAGGGTGCAAATTTTTAAACCATCACCTCCATCTACTAAGACTATTTTAACCTTGTTCTTATGAATAATGACTTCAAGGTGTAAAGCACGATTATGAGATGGTTGCGATGGTAGGTCTTGTTTCAAGAAGGTAAGAAGATGATTAGTGATATACCCTACCATCGGTTGAAATTTTTTTGTATCAATATCCTCAGGTATGGATGATGAATATAAATCCTCCTCTAATATTTCCCCATGTGCGGGGGATAGCCTCAATAGTTCTAAGATTGAAATCTGCATGGGGGTCTTCTTAAGCTGATCTAGGAGATTGTACTTGCTAGGGTTTGATGTAGGCAAAGTGGTTGTTCCTTATTTTGAGATGGGACTCCTTGGATGGTAGCCTTTCCATGTCATGTGGTGACTCCACACTCCACACTAGACCTTTTGATGGTGATGACGGTGATGACACTATCACAGGAAGCGACTACATTGGAATAGGTATATTGCACATTTGTGTAATCCTTAGCTTTTCCAATGTTGTTTCCTTTGCTATGATCTAGCATAGGGTTCTTGTATATCTTGAGATCCTGATTGCCAGCTAGTACCTCAAAAAATATGGCTTCACTCTCTATGATATCTTGGATAATATTTTTGAACCTCATATAGTTCATTGTTTTGTGCTCTTTGATTTTGTGAAAGTCACAAAGATCTTTTTCATTGTACCAGGGTGGTTTATCCTATGGTTCTTGGTAGTTTTCAAAATTGGGAAGTGTTATTAGATTTGACTCTACCAATTTCTTCATGATGGTTTCAATGGGTCCTGACAATTGTGTATACTTGCATTTTGGATAGTTGTTCTTGTTGTGTGTTCATCGTTGTTGTGTTTCAGAGTTGTTGATCTAATTATTTTGTGATGGTGTTATTTGTTGCACAGTTGGTTGAATGTTAGCTATTTGATTGTTGTTTGGCCTAGGTGCACTTAGGACCACCTTAGCATCTACCACACCATCATTTGTTATATTCTTGTTCTTAGCCTAAACATGAGGCTTCTCATTGGAACTAGTTGATGGGTGGTTGTCTTTGTAGGATTGAGTATTTCCCTGTGATATTAGAGCTCTTTCAATATTAAGGGCTCTAGGGACAATCTCGTCATAAGAGGTAATGCACTACATCAGTGGAAGAATAGATTTGGATCTAGATTTTCTATGATGATCCCCACTTATTGTTCATTGAGAATTGGCAGCTTGCTCTTACTAGCTCTTTGTCTCCACCATTGTTAGGGTGGGTTGATTATGCTTGATCCATGATGAATAGAAGTACAATATGTCCACTAAACCTCAATCTACCAAACAAGATCATTCAAATTGAAAAGATTAAACTAAGCATTTAATTGAAACTAAAAGCTATAAACTACAAAAATAGTTAAATTCCTACTCTAACCCATTTGAAACTTATCCTATTTTGGAATTGGTCTCGTGTTGATGTGAAACGATGACCCTTTCCCAATCCTGTGATTAGTTAGCCTATTTCAGTCAATTCTATGGAAGAGAATTGATGAAACCATTATGATAAATGGATGAAAACCTAGTTTATGCTAAATTAAACATGATGCAAGCTAAGTTAACATGATTTTATGCTAAAAATGAGCTAATTATGCAATTGCTAAGCTAATTCTAAGCTAAAAAAATGAAAACCCTAATTCATATATAAACTAAGATGGATGCATGGAAGCCATTAATGGATGCTCTAAGCTATTATGCAATTAAAATTAACTAAAACAAGCTAAAAGTCAATGAGATATGAGTGCGAGTGCATTTGAACTCAACAACATGAGTTTTCTCTGAAAAAATATGGATCCATTTGTCTCCAAATAATGATCTATTTATAGGAGAGAAAATGAGGAATGGAGGGTTGAGATTGAAAAGATTAATCAACGGTCAAAGATGAAAGGAAGAAGAGTAATGGATCATGGATTTTCATCAATGGATGAGAATGCATGATGGGATTTAATCAAGGGATCACATTTTCTCCAAACAAACACACTTTTGACCTGCACACACAGGTCAAAGGTGACTTGTTCAAAAGGTTAAAGGTTAAAACTTGCTTAAGAAGCTAAGTGAAAATATCTCTTTTTCAAATAATGGAGGAATAAGAGTATTCTTTGGAATATTCATTTGGGTGAGGAAAAAGGCATTTTGAAAATTAAAAGAAAACTTTAATTGTGCAAAAAAGGAGATAAGGAATATTCCAAGGGAATATCCCTTTTAGAGGAAAATTAGTGTAATTGGTAATTAAACAAGATTTAATCATGGAATTAGGGGATTTGGAGGAATGAAGTGATATTTATTAAATAATTTAATAAATGGGGAGAGAGAGAGATGAAATGATATTTAATTAAATAACTTAGGGTTATTTAATTAAATAAGATGATTTAGGGAATTAAATTAATTTTTTTCATTTATTTAATTTAATAGGATGAAATGTTAGCATGAAGGGGGGTGAATTAACTCGATTTTGATGAATTAGGTTAATGGATGAAAAGGATGCAATTAATTAAATAGCTAGGATAATTTGATCAATTAAGTGAAAAATAGATGGGTTTAAATAGGAAATGATGTTAGTAAATCTATTTTGAGTGTATGATATTGTTTAGGACATTTTTCAGTGTCTATATTTTTCCCCTCTTTGAAGTGAGGTTTCTACTACTTCAGGTCAAAGAATAACGCTCTTTGGATTAAAATTGTTTCTTAAATCAAAAAATAAAAAATTTCTAATTTTTTAGATGCCCCCATTGCTAAAGGATGAAGTTGATTCCCTGCCCCCTCAAGAAATCAAGCGAAAATTTTGAATTTTGGGTTGATTTCTCGATTAGGGTTAAAGGTTGTCCCAAGGGTCTAGAAAAGCTTCGGGATGCAAGAATTATGCCAAAAATGCAAAAAATGATGCAAAATTAGGTTCAAATTGGCAAAATTGGTGACTGATGATAAGCCTTAGGTTGAAGGTGAAATTAGGGAAAAAAACCCTAATTTTCTAGCATAAATAAGCCAAGAACGGTCACTTTCAATTCATTTGTGCATTCACACTTGAGAGATTCTTGTTATTTTGAGCTCTAACCCTCCGACGAAATGGCATGCCGAGAGCACCAATGACTTCCAAGTGCAGGACCACCAGTAACTCCAAACTTGATTTGAAATTTTCCTTTTTGATGCATTTATTGCACTTTAAAATTTAGACTTTTGCGGAATCACTATATAGCGATGCCCAAATTGCAATCGATGACATCGAAATGAATTATAGCGACGCATATGTTTATGGTGATGCTTTTCATGATTTAAAATTAGGGTTTTTGATTTTAAATTGTGGCGCATGCTTATTTAGCAATGCTTTTGCCGATTTAGAAATTAGGTCTAGGGTTTTCCAATGATTAAAACACAATGCTCTTGTATCCAGCGACATATGTTGTGATTTTCAATTTGAAATGCTTTCGGGCGTTGCAATTTGAAATTTGAATATAGCGACGTTATTGTAGATAGTGAAGCTATTGTGATTTTTGAGATCTAAATTCCAAATTGAGTCAAATTTCCTTGATTTCCTGATGTTATGCGCTTCATGGATGCAGGAGGTCATTCCACTGTGATGTCACACAAGCACAGACCCACTGTGTTGGAGAGATTGAGTGATTTGTCAGAGTTACTCCATGAGCACCTAGGAGAGATCGACCTCTAGTATGTTGCCTATGCACCTATTATTCGAACACATCTTGCTATGATGACTGCTCTGTGTGAGAGATGGCACATTGAGACTTATTTGTTCCACCTTCTAACAGGAGAGGCGACGATGACCTTGGAGGATGTTTGGTGGATCCTTCGTTTGTCGATTCATGGTGATCGTGTGATCTATGATGTTGATTTTGGATTTGACACCTATCACGAGGTGATGGAGCTTGAGGACATCACCTTGGAGACATCACAGATCAACCTCGAGATGTATAAAGGTCATGTACCCACTTTTATATTGGTCATTGCAGCCATTATTTCAAGTTTGGTTGCTCCTAAAAAATGTAGTAGAGGGTTCAGCCCAAGATGAGGCTTGGTATGGAATCGTATGCTCTATAGGAGGACACTCTTTGCATGGGGGTCTATGATATTGGCCTCTTTGTATCATGACATGCACAATTTTTTTTATTGTTATGGGAGATCCATTGGTGTAGGGGTGACTCTGCTACACATTTGGGCATGGGAGCATATCATTGTGCTTTGACCTATTGTTCAGATTGTAGACATTGAGCTAGATGATCTTGTGATATGGCAGTACAAAGGTGCTATTACAGTGAGTCACATTGGATAGATTGGGCTCTCGTATTAGCGATGAGTCATTGATGATATGAAAGTTTTTCGCTGGTGCCCATGGCTATAGATGCCACCATGGTTTGATGATGTGTAATAGTTATACTTCACCAAGAAGACTTGATACATGCAAGATCACGAGCACACCATTATTAAGTGATATTTACCAGACAAGGTGGCTCGGTAGTTTGGAGAGGTCTAGGATAGGCCAGATGATTCCTACAGGGCCATTTTTTCTAGGTCGGCCAGAGAGGTCCCCACATGGGGACCAACCATTCCAACTCTCGAGGCAGTCGATAGCTTCAGACAGTTAATGGCTTAGCCTTGGGCCTATGAGCAAGGTTAAGTAGTAGCACAGACTACGCCTGCATACAATGCTTGGTTCGTACCTCCATGATGGTTAACAGATCCAGTAGGTGCTCCTCCGCGAGGGAGACCTAGAGGCAGGGGGCCAGAGGTAGAGGACTAGGTGGCCAAAATGGCTAGGATGGTCAGGTTTTGGGGGCTCCGCCAATTGGACAATAGCCTCCTTAGTAGCAGGGTGGACAATAGGGACCACAACAATAGGTAGCACAACCACTTCCACCACCAGATGCCAGGGATGCATAGACACAACATTTGCAGCATCAGGTGTAGAATTTGACTGGTGAACGAGATTAGGCCTACCAACAGATTTTGGGTATTACTATTGAGAAAAACCAAGCACAGTAGTAAGTGGTTGCCATTATGGCTGAGAGAGATTAGTCAATACAGCGAGTATAGGTCGTGACCGCAAAGAGAGATCACGAAGTTGTTTGGCACCAACAAATAGAGGCTATGATGGTGGCCACTCATGGTAGGACAATTTGGGCGAGGTTGTATAGAGACGTTGTTTTAGAGGTCATGTATTATAGGTAGCACTACCACCAAGATGTACCATAGGTACTCAAACAACCTAATTTTTCATAGTACAGTGATGCACAGTCAAGAGCAAAGGATCAGCCTAAGAGGAAGGGCAGAGAGGGTGGAAGCCATTAGGGCTAGCCTTCGATGTACAAACACTTTTTTATTTTATTGTCCCATTCATTACCGTAGATATACATTAATGGGATCCTTTTTTATAGCCATGGAATGAATGATATGTGATGCAAATGATGTGGATGCATTTATTTTCATGTATTTCCTATGCATTTTATGAGATGATCATGTATTCATATGGATGTATGGATGCAAATGCATATGATATGCAACAATTTAAGATCCTTATAACAACAAATATATAGTATTCATCATAACTCAAATGATTATGCAGTATATATGATGTGATATGCAATGATTATGTTGATGGATGTTCTATGATTATGCTATGATTATGAGATGCATGTATGTTGATGGTTTGTGGATGCAAGATGGATGCATTGATGATGTTTTTGCTGACTATCATGATACCAGGTTAGTGCAGAGAGAAGATAGAAGAATAAATAATGAATGACCATTGATTTCGATGATTGCTTCAAAAGATCCAACAAGTCCTTGATCCATCGAGACTTTATTAGAGATGGTGACGAGACAATATAGGATGATGAGTTGCTCAAACTTCGAGATTGGTATTTTCATCGTTCCTTATTGTTTGATATAACATAGACATGATGCATCAAGGTAGCAATAACCAGGACGTCGTTGTATCTAGTGTAATGGAATTTGACTTGGAAAATAGACAGGATAGTTCTTGTTCACACCTTGACATACGGAAACCTCGTTGGAATGTAAGTTAGAAACTTAGAATATATTGGAACAATGCATATGCAATAGTCAACAACATACCCTAAACAACTTTCTTACACACAACTAAGTAGGTATACACCAATATTATTTTGCAAGGGTATCCACAAGCACAACAAATGAAATATAATGATCAATTATCCATTCCTTTCTCTCTAAATCATTTTCATAGACATCATAGAGAGGTCCTTGAAATGGATCATTAAGATAAATCATAAGAAAATATCAAAGACAAACAATTAGTGTTATCTATATCTCTTGCCTTGTTTAAGTTTAGCTAAGGAGATATCTGATACTGATGTCTATCACAAGAAGGATACATCCTAGGACATGTTGATCAGAGGTTGTTTGATGTTAGGATGAGGATGCTAAGATGAGTCGTTGATACAAACTTCACTAGCACATTTACCCATGATCTAGACTTTAGATTTTGACACTTAGGTTCTCACTTTATGACTTTGTTATGTTTGCTTTCTATTTGTTTCGCCAAAGGTTGAAGGTGACGTTCAATTTATTATGGGTGAAATTTTATTGCGAGTGAAAGCGAGATGGGATGGGTGAAATTTTAAGCGAATGTTTAGGATTTTTCATATTATATGAGGTTGTTTAGGGTTTTCTAAGATATTTGAGGTTGTTTAGGTCTTTTGAATATTTTCTATTGTTTTTGGATTTTCAATTTTCAAATGTTTTTGTGTTTTCAGTTATTTGGATTTTTTGTGTTTTCTAAGATATTTGGATGTTTTTGGATTTTCGAGAATCTCGACCAAGAACCTATCCTAGGGGTCTTAGGGGTTGATCAAAGATAAGCCTTTCCTATGTTATACACGTACAGACCATGTAGTTTGACTAACTTGAGTTCTTCACAAGATGAAGATATTAACAAATGAGAGATGGAAAAGTCAGTTTATTATGATGAACTCCTAAAGGACTGAACTAGGGTGTCTCCGGGGGCACATCAATGATGGTCTTGCCTACGTTCAATATCAGAGACAATGTAGTTTGACAAGGGGTGCCACTTTTTTTAGATTTTTGATGTTCGACCTTTTTAGGGTTTTTGATGTTTTCTAGATGTTTTGGATTCTAGTTGTACAGGATTTTGCAAATTTTTTTGGATTTTCTGATGAATGTTTTACGAATTTTCTTAGGATTTTTGAGATAAGAGTTTATGAATGTTTTTAGTCTTTTCTAATAAGATTTTTGATGACCTCAAGATATCCAAGAACCCAGTATGACCCATAACAAAATTCCCCCAGTGTGACATGTTAGACTACTTTGATAAAGGCAAGATAGATTGACCTTTGGAATATGCCAAGTAGTGCTAAAGGGTTCTTAATACCTCACAATATCAAGCCATGATAAGGGTGCAAATGATGGATAAATTGTGATGCAAATAATGATAGGACAAAAGAGCCAAAGAATAGATGGAGATGCTTTATTTATGCAAAGCGCCTATTTTCCAGGTTTTCACCAAGGTACTTGCCCAAAGCGCCACCAAAGTGGTTTTCACTAGAGGACAATTTTTTTCTTTACTTTTTCAATTCTTTTTCTCATTTTTTTTATTTTGATCATTTTTTTATTTTTTTGTATTTTAAGATTTTATTCCCTTCAAGACTAGGCATAAAACTTTTTGTGATGCAAGCTGTTAGTTGGCTCCTGCAAGGGCTCACCTTCAAGGGTTGATAGTTGGTATGCTCTTGATCCATAGCTTCTTGTGATGACAAAAGGACCCAACCAATTAGGTTCAAACTTTCCTTTGTTATCTTGATCTAGAAGTTTTTTTTATTCTACTTTAGGACAAGATCTCCAACTTGGAACGATCGACATTTAATCCTCTTCTTATAGCTCTATTTCAATTAATTTTGATATACTTGTAACTGATTGAGGGTGTTAAGAAAATGCTCATCCAAACATTCTAGTTCATTTATCTGAGACACTTTGTATTCTTCCTTAGTAATCAGGTTTTGTAATGACACTCGTGATGATTGGAGCTCAACCTCAATAGGCATAATGGATTCAGATCCATACACCAAGGAGAAAGGAGTTGCACCTGTAGGTGTGTGGATACTAGTTCAATAAGCATAGAGAGCAGGATTTAGTTGTAGATATCAGTCACAACCAGCTTCATTTACTATTTTCTTCAAGATTTTTAGGAAAGTTTTGTTTGTAGCCTCAGCCTAGCCATTTCCTTATGGATAATACGACATAGAGAATTGATGTTGGATGTTGAATCTTTGGCACATCTCTTTTACATCTTGATTCTTAAAAGGGATCCCATTATCTAAGAGGAGAGTTTGTGAAACACCATAACAATAGATTAGATAATTTAGGATAAATTTGGCAATCTACTTCCCCGTTATATATGTCATAGGAATGGCTTCAACCCACTTAGTAAAGTACTCAGTGGCGGTTATGATAAACTTGTGGCCATTAGATGAGGTTGGGATGATTTTTCCTATGAGGTCAAGGCCCCATTGTGAAAAGGCCAGGGTGTGATCATTGGCTACAATTCTTGAGCTGGAGCATGGATTAGATCCCCATGCTATTGAAACTAGATGCACTTCTGCACATATTGATGAGCTTCTTTTTCCATGGTCGACCAATAGTACCCCATCCTCAACATTTTCTGAGCTAATGCCATACTGCTAGAATGGGACCCACATATGCCATCCTGTACTTTTATTAAAGAAATTAAGGCTTCCTCTTGGTTAAGACATCATAGTAATGTTCCTTTGATGCTTTGTCGATAAAGGGTATCACTTAGGATCATGAATCGGGATGCCTTTTTAACAAAGGTCTTTTTAAGGTTCAGGGTGATATCCGATGGGAGGGTTCTTTTGCTTAGGTAGATAAATATGGCATGATACCACAGGGATCTAGGACCAATAATAACACATGAATTCAGATTTAGGGATTCAAAATTTGGTACGATAAGTTGTTCTACCAAGAATTCACATTGTAGGACGTTGTTCGACATGTCTAATAGTGATTCAATTGTTTCCATAGCATATGCTGATCTATTGCTCATGTGAGGAATTTTCTCAAAAGTTATGTCTATAAAGAGATCCTTGAGATTTTCCACCATCTTTTTATAAGGAGTGAGCTTATCATCTTTAGTTTGATAGTCATCATTGACTTAGTTGATAACCAGTTGTGAGTCTCCATAGACTTTCATCTCTTGAATCTACCACTGAACTGCTATCCTTAGACCTATGATTAGGGCTTCATACTCAGCAATGTTGTTAGTACATGGGAATGATAGCCTGCATGATTTTGGAATGCAATCACCTTGGGGAGTGATGAAAATAATTCCTACTCTGGATCCATGTTGGGTGAATGATCCATCAAAGTACATCTTCCACTGAGCTGTGAGATTGATAAGGAACACTAATTCATCAAGGAATTCATATATCAAGGGGTTCTTAGCATAGATAGGTGCTTCTACCAATTGGTCTATGATTACTTTCCCTTTGATTGATTTGCACTCTACATACCCTATGTCAAACTCTATTAAGATCATCACCCATTTATCCATTCATCCTGTGAGAGTTTCTTTGGATAACAAGTATTTTAATGGATCGATATTTGCAATGAGCTTGATTTTATGTGACAACATGTAGTGCCTAAACTTTTGTAATGCAAAAATTACTACTAGGCATGCCTTCTCAATGGGTGAATAGTTCATCTCATAGCCCACCAAGGTCCTGCTAATGTAGTAGATGGCTCTTTCCTTTTTGTTTTTATCATGTTGTGCCAAAAGAGCTCCTAGTGTTGTTGGTGTTGCTGAGATATATAGGATTAGTGGCTTGTTCGGTATTGGTGGCATGAGCATTGGAGGTGTCAGTAGATAATCTTTGATCTACTGGAAAGCCTTATCACACTTATCATCCTAGTTGTAGGTTATCCTTTTATGGAGAAGATGCGAGAATGGGTGTATCTTGTCTGATAGTTGTGCTATGAACCTTCTGATGGAATGTAGTATGTCTTGTAATCCTCTCATATGCTTCAGTGTTTGTGGTGGTTCCATGTTGAGGATAGATTTTACCTCTTCTGGATCAATTTCTATCCCTCTTTGTGAGACAATAAAGCCAAGAAGCTTCCCTGATGTGACCCCAAAGACACACTTTTTTGGATTTAGCTGCATCTTGTATTCTTCAAGCTTGTCAAAGATAGGTCTTAAGACTTGTATCTACTCACTTATCTTCCTTGATTTTTCCAAAATATCGTCCACATAATCTTTGACTATTTTTTGGATCATTTCATGAAAGATGAGGTTCATTGCTCTTTGATAGGTTGCTCCTACATTCTTTAACCCAAATGGCATCACATTCCAGCAATAGGTTCCCCATGGACAAGTGAATGTTGTTTTATGTTGATCCTCCTTGGTGATTATGATCTAATTATAACCTAAAAAATCATCCATGAGTGATAGCATTTCATGCCCAATTGTTAAGTCCACAATGAGATCGATGTTAGGAAGAGAGAAATCATCCTTCAAACATGCCTTGTTTAGGTCTCAAAAATCAGTACAGATTCTAATGCCCCCAGTGGGTTTTGAGACTGGTACCAATTTTGAAACCCACTCAGGATAATCTATTGGTTGGATAAATCCAATGTAAAGAAGCTTTTGTAACTCTAGTTTCACCAAGAGTGCTATTTGTGGGTGCATCTTCCTTAATTTTTGTTTAATTGGCTTAGCTTTAGGATAGACTACTAGGTGATGTACAACCACTTCCGGATCAAGGCCTACAATATTTGTGTATGACCATGCAAAGTTAGATTTACGTGTTTTGAGGAATATTGGTAGGTTTCTTTTTTCATCTAATAAGGATTCAGCCCCCACATTGACTGGTGTGGCCTATTCTGCTAGCATTGCTGAATTTTCTGGATGGATTGCATTGAGGAGATTGAATCCCTCACCCTTGGGTGCCTTAGAGAGGTTTTCACCATCAGATGCATCCTTTATTTTTACTATTTTAGGATTAAAGAGTGCCACTAGCTGGTTTTCACTCAAGGATTTGCATGTTAGTTGCATTTCATTAATTTTGTGACTGAAGGATTCAATCATCTCCCCATAGTATGCCTCTGTGTCGAGCTCTGTTTCGAAGCCTACTGTGTGATCTTCCCATGATAATTTATCATGAAGTCCCATGAATTCCAAGATTGCTTCATCATTTTTGAATAAATCTAGAATCGATGGTCCTTGTTGGTCCATGTTAATAAGTTGTGGGTATACTAGGTGTATTTCAATTGGTTGGTTTCTTGGGAGAATGGATGTTATGGATATCATAAAGAGGGTGTTGTTCTCAAATAGATCAGCGACATCAAGGGGAAATTCATACAAGGTTGTATCATGCAATGTAGGTGACCAAGAGGAAGCCTCAGCTCGTTTAGCAGAAATTCCTTTTCCAATAAGTGTGACCGTGCTAGTAGTACAACCTAAGCCAAGATTCTTTATTCATTTCTCAGGAACAATGGGTTCTAGTAAACCATTGTCATTCTTTCCTAACTTTTCATTCTTTTTATATCCCCAATTTTGCATGAGTTGTAGGCCTTTGTTATCATCTTCCATGGGAAGAATAGGGACAGTTCATTCATCTTGATAGAGGAGTTTAGAGATATCTTCCTCATTGACATCTTCCTGGTTCAAATCCCCCCACTTGGTGAAGGTAGTATCTGCCATCTTGATTGTTTAGGGTTCTTTGGTACTAGATGTGGGTTTCCCATGAGATTGAGGATAAATAGGTAACTCTCCTAAGACAAAGGTGTCTTTCAATAGCTTGTAGTTTCCACAACCATCATCCTAGATCATTGCTTTGACGTTGGGTATACTCTGCACAATGGGCATTTTTGTTGTTGAGGTAGAGGCTAGGGATGTTGGGTCAACAAATGAACTTGATGGTGTAGGCCCTTCATCATTTTTGGGTATTTGGGGTGTTTTATAGAACTTGGCTTCAAGGCTTTTGAAATAGTAAAAATCCTTGAGATCTCCATAGATAGTAATCTCTTTGCCTTCAAAAGGAAATTTCACACATTGATGATATGTCGAGGCTACAATTTTTAAGGCATGGATCCATGGTCAGCCAAGTAGGATGTTATAGGGAAGATCAAGATCAAACACTTGGCATGTAGTTTTTGTAATAAGAGGTCCTACTTGGATATGAAGTATAATGATACCTTGTGATACCCGTTCTTGGTCATCATATGCCCTAATGGTGGTACTCTTTGCTTTCTCAATAGTATCTTCTAAATAGCCCAAGCTTTTGATCAGCTGAAGGGAGCAAATATTTAATCCCGCACCTCCATCTACTAAGAATATTTTGACCTTGTTCTTATGAATGACAACCTCAAGGTGTAAAGCACGGTGTAGACACATAAAATATATTGATTGATCTTGTGCACCTGATACTGATTTACTAACACCAGTTCGTCTGGAATCATCTCCTTTGCTAACCATTTAATCAAATAATCTTTATTTGATTAAATTCATCATATTTCATCTTTTAATTAAATAAATCAATTTGATCTAATTAAATCATTATCTTCTATTAATTAAATAAATCATTTTATTTAATTAACCTTAATGTCCTCTTTTAATTAAATAAATCAATTTTTATTTGATTAAATCATCATATTCTCCTCTTTAATTAAATAAATCAATTTTATTTAATTAAGTCACCAATCAATCCTAAAGTCATCCCTTTAATTAAATAAATCAATTTTATTTAATTAACTTCTAAAGTTCTTCATTTAATTAAATAGATCAAATTTATTTAATTAAATCACTAATATCCATTATTCCTCTCTTTTTGATTTATTTAAATCCAAATATCTAAATCAAAATGTCAAATCAGCTAAACCTTCATCTAAATAAATCAAATCATGATTAATCCTAACACTAATCACTCAAATCCTCTAGATTTTGCAACTTGCACAAGTAAATCAATTTATTTGATTTATAAATTCTTCTATTTCATTCAAAAAGGGTATCAAGTTGGAATATTCTTCAAATTTGAAAATTCCCTCCCAAAAGGACTTGTCCATCCAACAAGGCATTAAAGGCCTCTTAAATGTCAATTTTTCTTGAGCCAAGTGGTATTAACTCTTCCTTCATCTCCCTCCAACGTGTCACTTCTCCAATTTCAAATATCCACCCAATAGCATTTATGTGCACATTCATCAAAATGTGCTATGTTGGAACCGTAATTTTCTGAACATTTTCACAATTTTTCCTTAACCCTAAGTTTCCATAATGTCCTTATCATAAGCACTAGGTTCTGTTTTCATATCATTTTTCTCACTTTTTTCCCATATTTGTCTCATTGAATCTATCGGGTCTTGCATAATCCACATTCTGGTTCCTATCGGCATGAGAATACCATTGTTTCCCCGACCCATTGTGCGTTTTTTGCTAACATGAGTTTGTGTTTCCTTTCGGCAAGACTCATTTGATGTCACAGGGATCAAAATTTTCTTCCAGGCACCGTTCGGCATGAGTTCTTCACGGTCTCGGCGACAGAGGTTGATTAACACTTTGGTAGAAGTCTGGTCGTCAATATAATGTTTTGTTGAGTGCTTTGTGTCTTGGCAAACGGTTTGAATGAGGATACATCGGAAAGAGTTGCTGTGTCAGTATAGTGTCCTAGCGAACTCTTTTGGTCTCAGTGACAAACACAGAGAAGGAACATATCGGCATGAGTGTTGTATTCGGTATGTGGTCTCACCGAGTAAGTCATGTTTCATCGACTAATACATGTGGATATTTATCGGCCAAGCTAAGGGTATTCAGTATGGGGTCTCAATGAATTTGAGGTGTCTTGTCGATCGGTGATAAAGCTAAGCATATCAATATAACAAAGGGTTATCGAAGGGAGGTCTTAGCGATTTCGTTGGGTCTCACCGATATAAATGGCAGAGGATATCTATCGGTATAAGTGTTGCATTCTCTTGGTGATCTAAAATGTGTTCGAGATGCTTCGGTATGACATAATGTAATCTCTAGGAGGTCTCCCCAACATTGATATGTCTCGCCGATACACAGGATGAAAATGTTACATTAGTAAGAGTTGAAGTTTGCGGCATATGGTCTTGGCGAGTGTGAATTGTTTTACCGACTATGCGTACCATTTTTGTTTCGGCCAGACTAAGCGATATCGATATGAGGTCTTGACGAGTGACCTTCGGTCTCGCCAATGAAAACAAAAAGACTTGTCAGTATGAGGATTGATTTGTCATAGCGACACACAAGATGAATAAAGGGCTTTCGGTGAAACACGTTGTGGTCTACATGAGGTCTCTCTGATGTCTGAATGCTACAGCGACTATGAACGAAACAAAAAGAACACTTCGGTGAGAGATATCTTATGTCTCAGCGATTGGAGTAAATGAAAACACGACAGAATGCATCTCGGGGAAACATAAAGAAATCTATGTGACTTCTCTCCGACTCTGTTGGGTCACGGAAAAAGTGAACAACACAAAGAACAGAGGCACCCACAGAGCAATTAGCGATTGAATTTCCTTCCGCATAGCTGCTAGATTGTCCTGGCGACTGTCTCACTGGTGAATAACAGAATTTCAAATAATGTGGCCGACATGTACACGTTTGAGGACCATTGCAGGCCAACTCGATTGGAGCCTGAATTCTATGGAGGGCCAACATGGATTTTCAATATGATTTATTTTCTCATGCTGGTGTATAAATTGGCATTTTGTAATTGTAAAAGGATCATCAGTTATTAGATTTCAATATACAACAAGTAGATACAGTAGAATAAAATTATCAGATCAGAGACTATTGTTGCATGATTTCAGAATGGGGGTATTTATGAAAATCAGTTGATGTTGCTGCATTTTTCTGGTGTCAATTATCTATTGAATTTAATGAAAATACTGCTAAGTTGTCTCCAAGATTGATGCTTTCTGGTTATTTAAATTGACATAACAAGTTTATGTTCAGTTTATCAATGCACATTTGTTGTATCTATGTGATTAATCAATTGGTTCTTTCAAGCAAAGATTAAATCCTTTTAGTTGATCATAGTAATCAAAGAGATTCATTTGGATTGTTAAAGTAGAGCTTAGTGGTTACAAAATTACATTTTTATACAAGTTGTAAACAGAATGTATGCTAGATAATTTGAGTTTTCTCCAGAGAGTGTTGCTTATCTTGATTTCATTTGACTCCGCATACCCAATAAGGCACTGGTCTCTGCAATTTCATCATTTGGATTCATTCAGTTTCTTTACATCTATTTTACATTTGTTAATTGAGCACTTTAGGATTTAGATCAAAAGATTACTATTGATGTCAAGTTTGATTTCATTTGTTCACTTCCATCTACCATTGTGGACAAACCATTATGCAAGAAAGATAATCATAAGTTAAGTCTGCCCAATTCTGAAAGGTACACCCGCCTAGGTTTGGCAGCACCTGAAGAGTAGAAGGTTGAGTTCTCTTGACCTTGTCTATTACCCTGAAGCGTATCAAGAGATTGGCAGCCTCTTGAGGTATCTTTCCTACGTTTTTGAGAGCTAACATGCTCCACCTCTATCCACTAACATGTTGACAAGTGGCAATTTTCCATTGGTTGATGTTTAGTCCCACATTCATCCCATTTTGCATTCCTCCATCCTTCTCCATTATAAATAGAGACCTTCTCTATTTGTTTGATCATCCATAATCCATGTAAAATCACTATGCTCATTTGAATCCACCATTATCATCAATATCATCCATATTGCATCAAAGTTTTCATAGACTTTCATCAATCATAGCTAGGTTATCAACATTTTGAATCAAGCAGCACACAATCATCTTCAAGCTTTGCAACGAATTGGGAAAGGGCTTTTTTCCACATCAAAGAAGCACCAATTCCCCCATGGGATGATGGTTTGAATGTTTTGAATAAGTTTTCTTAGCTTTCAATAGATTTCATTTGATATTCTATCTTGTTTTCTTGTTCATTGGATTTAAATGAATTGCATGGAGAATGTTAGTTTAGATTTGTTTGATGACTAATATTGTGTTGTTTATCTATGTTTGAACAAGTCTAGATCTACCATTCACATTTTGGCACTAGAGGGAGGGGATAAATCTCAAAATTAACATGTTTTTTTGGCCATTTCCGTCATTTTTTATGTTTTTTGTCTTTCCAAGTCAAACGCCGCTGGAGGAAAGCGACACATATGCGGTCTCTATTTTTCCATAGACTGACACTTGTTTCACCAAAGCACTGCTCAAATCCTCAAACAACATCGTTATCATTCCAGTGTCGCTTTGCACTCAAATAGCGTCGTTGCCTCTATGTTTCAAAGGGTGACGCCTTTGCCTTCTTGTTTTTTCACTCAATCTTAAAATGGTCGTATCTTGGTCATATTTTGGTCTTTTTCATAGTTTTTTTTTTTGAAATGGGGTAGAATTACATAAGCTATATAATGGTGTATATTTTTCTCAACTTTGATAGAGTTAAAAGTCTCAAATTTTTATCTAATATCAAATCACAATGAAACTTGGTCTAAATTTTAGGGTTTTTATGCTTAATCATTTATCTAACCCTCATATCTTCTTATTTCTTGATTTCATCTAACATTTGGAGCTTGGATTGTAGGTTTTAAAGGATCATGGAGCATGGAAATGAAATAAAAAACATTATCACATGATTGTAACAAGTGTTTTTAAACACTTTGGGAGCAATTATAATCCCATTCTTAAGGCTTTGTTATCTTCAAGTTTTAGGACTCAAATAAATTTCTTTTGGGTTTTAAAAAGAACAATCAAAGGGTTAAAAATAACCTTAGAAACTCACTAGATTTGGTTTTGGGTTTTAAGAATTGAACAAAACAATATCAAACATTTGATTTGGTGCTATAAAAAGAATCCATTATTGCTTTTGGGGTCTAAAATGAACATGTGTATTTTGTGTTTTGTAATATTTTTTACAATTTAATATCATTTAAAGGGTGTATGCACTTCTCTTGCACTTCACGGTGATATTGAAAATCAAAAGTCTTTTGGTGATATTAGGTTGTTTAAAAGATTGCCTCCACACTACAATTTGGGCTTTCAAAAATTGAACAAAATCTTACGAGTGTGAGTGAGTACATTGAGTATGTTCTCTCTTTCTTCACGCAAACAAAGATTGATCAAACTATGGATGTGCTTATTTACTTTTGTTTACCTGTAGAGGGCCTGCCTTGGTGGGAAAAAGTACTCACCCCAAGGGAACAACCCAAGCGGTAACGAGCATAGGCCAGGCTCTTCTGAACCACTATACAAATTTGCAGTTGCAAGGAAATTTTGCAATCAACTTAGTGATGCATGATAGCTCTCCCCTACTATCTTTATGATGTGTAAATCCCTTGCTCTAAGGGTTGGGAGACCTCTTGAGGGAGTTTATCATCGTGTCCTATGAACCAGATGCATTTATTACGAACCATTGTATAGTAGCCAAAAATCCCAATATTTGTTAGTGTTAGGAGGTCGAACCTCCAAAGCCATCCCACATACTTGCGATTCTTTGTAGAGATGAAAAGTTCGTCATGGGAGATTCATGAGAACTAAAGCTTGGCTGAATCGTAGAAGTGAGTGTCATGGAGGGGAGCCAGTTTGGTCAAGTTTCTAGTCATCCACTCTAAATAAGAGCAGCTAGATTTATCCAAGTGGGAATTCAACAAATATTTTCCTTTCCATCCTAGGATTGTGCAATTTTGAGTCAATTATGCACATTGTTTGGATCCAAAATCTTGAAAACAAACATTCAACAAGGACTTTAAATTTCAAACCCTTTAGTAGAAGCAAATACCTTTGAGAGAATCCAAGTGCTACTTCTTGTCCCTTGGGATTTCATCCTTAGAGGCTTCTAAGTATTTGGGCCCATTTCTCAATTTTCTCTCTAAAGTCAACATTAAGGAAACTATGGCTTTGACTTCTTGATTCTTACATAATGGACCTTGTGGAATGAAAGAAGGCCTTGGCATAGACATTTAGTTTGAAACTGAAGTAATACAAGTAGATGTGGTAAAATCAATTCATTAATCAAGATTAAATCAATTGAGCCCCACACATGTGTTTATTATCTTTTTTCTTATGATCTTCCAAGAAAAACATAGGTCTTTTGGTTTAAACTACTCATAGGGTAAAGCATGTTCTTCACTATCTTGGTCTTGTAAACAAGGTTCTCCTTAGGTTCATTTAGGATCAAAATCAACATTTTCATCCATCCTCAAACATCAATCAAATCCCATCTCACAAACAACTTTTGAACCATTGGAAAAATCATCCATACTATACTTTTGGAAAATCCTTTAAATCAAATCAAAATCATCTTGTTTGACTAGGTGTGTGTAGATGAATCATTCTCCATACACTTAGTTAAATTATCACCTTGTAGACAAGTTTATTCCAAGAAAACATCTAACCTCTTGGATTTTATGAGTTCATTATCAAATCCAAATCAAATCCAAATCAAATCCAAATCAAGTCAAAATCAAATCCAAATCAAATCAAAAATCCAAAAGTCCTAAAGTCTAGTATTCCTCCAAGGTTCCTAAAAATTCAACAACCATATCACCCACCCCTTTCATCCTTCATCTCATCATTTGTCCTAAATTCCTTAGAGGTCAACAAGGTCAAAACACAAGAAAAACATGGAATATAAACTTGCTCCATAAATCATGAATGGTATAAATCAACCAAAATATCAAAGCTTTACAATGTTAGTTGATTATCAAAACTCACATTTATACAATCCATACATGGGATCATTATCTCCTACAAACCTCAATGGTACAACAAATGTGAGTATGCCCAATCTAAATGTTGGAACACCTTTCCCTATGGTAGATTTAAATCAAATTCCAAACCTACAAATCTATCAACCAAAAAATCAATGCATGAGCCTTCAAAAAAACAATATTATCCCACCAAATCCATACATGCCAAATGTGAATATACCAAGTACAAGTTTACCAAACATAAACATTTCAAATCCACACTTGGTAAACTTTCGGGTAGATATGTTTGTGAATCATAAAAATGTTGTTCAAAGTACAAACAAGATGTTAACGACTCCATGTATTAATCCAAGTCAAGGTAACACCATGCAAAATCAAAGTTACCTAAATCAAGGCAATATGTTTTCCAACCACAACAATGTTCAATTTCAACCAATAATGCCAAATCTAAACATCATCCCAAATCAGAAAATTGTCTAAAATTAATTTTTCCATGATCCCATACAAACACCACAAGTATACATTCCAAATCTGCTTGAGAAACAACCAAATAAACTATATCAAGGGTGTCAAGATCAAAATCAAGATCAAATTTTGCTAGATCAATTTGCTTCACTTGCCAAAATAATCGACGTATTGAGCCAAGAGATATCTCCACCCCAAAATCAATACACTCTTCCATTGGTTAAACCATGTCATCAAAGCATTGATTTGTGTCCACAACCACATCAAAAAAAATATCTCCAATGTCAAGAGGTTGGATATCAAGATCAACAACATCAACAACAAACCCAATCACCCCATCTCAAAGATCAGTCATCACATCTCCAAGATCAATCACAACTATCCATCAATAAGCACCTTGAAAGTGTGTCTACCTCATCCAACAATCAAATCAACATATATCAAGAGTCACTTTTAATTTATGATCAAAATCCAGCAACAATACCCAACAATGATCCAATTCAAGAAATTTTAATATCATTTGATCATATGGTTGAAAACATTGACAATCTCTCCACCACAATCGTTGAAAATAATGATCAAGATCAATCCATCAATAAGCACCTTGAAGTTGTGTCTACCTCATCCAATGATCAAATCGACATCTATCAAGATTCACTTTTCAATTATGATCAAAATCCACCAACAATACCCAACAATGATCCAATTCAAGAAATGTTAACATCATTTGATCCTATGGTTGAAAACATTGACAATCTATCCACCACAATCGTTGAAAACAATGATCAAGATCAATCCATCAATAAGCACCTTGAAGTTGTGTCTACCTCATCCAATGATCAAATCAACATATATCAAGATTCACTTCTCAATTATGATCAAAATCCACCAACAATACCCAACAATGATCCAATTCAAGAAATGTTAACATCATTTGATCCTATGGTTAAAAAAATTGACAATCTCTCCACCACAATTGTTGAAAACAATGATCAAGATTTATCCATCAATGAGCACCTTGAAGATGTTTCTACCTCATCTAATGATCAACTCAACATACATCAAGATTCACTTTTCTGTCATGATCAAAACCCCTCAACAATATTCAAAAATGATCTATTTCAAGGAGTGTTAGAATTATTTAATCCTATTGGCATAATCCATGATCTATCGACCAATGATCATGTTGAAAATGTCTCTAAATCACCTAATAAGTTAGAGAATATCTCAAGAATTTATTCCAAAGCATGATCAACATATTTCACCAAAGTCTAGCAATGGTCCTTTCCAAGACATATTGACATCCTTTGACCTCATGGTTATAGATACTGAAGGAATCCTCAATTCAACACTTGATCCAATTTCACTCAAAGATCAAGAGGATATTGAACCACTTCCTATGCCTAATGAAGACATCTAAGAACCCTTTGTAAGCAATCCATCCTTTTAAATTGACCCATGTCAAGAACTTGATCCAAAGCATGCCAAAAGCAATCAAGATCAAGAATTTGTATCTCCAAGATACTACAATGATCTAATTGACACTCTCCTATCTATAAAAGATGTCACAAATAATGATCATATCCATATAGCACATATTCCTCCATCTACCCATGAGACGCTTACTCCTAATGGACATGTAGATGATCTTCATTCAAAACAAGAGTCTCATAATCTTGATATCATTACCAAGGAAGAAAAGACTCCTACTCTTAACGTTTGTACACATGATCAAAATATGGAGAAATCTAGAGACATATCATAAATGGGTCATGAAGAAGGCTTCTACAAAAGTTGTGAATCAGAAACATCCTACGAAGGTTTATCAAAAATGAATCGTGAGGAAGACTTTTACGTGGACAGTGAATTGTCAACACCTCTTGAAGAAGCATTAAAATTTGACATTTCACAAGATCAAGCCAAAGATATGAATCAAGAAGTTATCCCACTTATGGAGGATCCTATCACTTATAAACTTGGATCACTTACCTTTTTTAGGGCAAGCTATCTTATTAATGAAGAAGCTATCACCTTTGAAGATCTGCGACAAAGCAGAGAAAGAGTAGCACTTTATTTCCAAGGTAAATCATATCCTATTGCAAATAAAATGTTTCAACAAAAGAATTATCAAGGTAGGGGATTAGGCCTACAAGAACAGGGTATCCTAGAACTAGTGTAGATTATTGGCAATCCTAAGCATCAAGGTCTTGGTCATTCAACAATTAAGGGATCTAAAAATATTAGTGATACCTCTATAATATTGGGGGTAACTTTGTCTCAAGCAAACATCAACATAGGGAGCACGAAGAATCCTTCTAATGAAACCAATGCCAATACTACAACCAGCCACACCATGAATCTTTATCCACCCATCACCCCATCCACGAATTGGGACCAACATCAAAAGAAATATTTCAATCAAAGCACAAAGAACATTATCAAAGAAAAAGAAGCTAAGGATTATAATGGACAAATCAAATACACATGGATACCAAAGAATACAAAGAAAGATTATCCCTATCAAACTCCATTAGTCAAAGAAACTATGGGGAAAAATAAAAAAGGGAAAAGTATCTATCAAAGATGTCCACAAAGGAAAAAGCAGGCTTCTCAAACAAAATACAAAGTATATCAAGCAGTCGGTCCTAATTCCACACACACCTTCGTATCCACCCATCATTGCTCATCTTCCCAAGTTTGGAGAGTTAAAGATTCCAAACTATCAACCAATCCATCTTTTATTCCTAAACACACTCCATCCATTCCTCCACACATGATATCCAATTCTCACATTGACCATGTATTGCTAGAAGCCCTTCATCATAAGGATTCAGAAGGCACTCTATCGCGATGTATGCAAAAAGACAAAGTTAACTTCAGTAGGAACAAAGCAGATCAGGAATCTCAAAAGTTGCATTCAAGTGCAAGGATCTTGGAAAAGTAGCTTCTTCAAGTAGGATATCATGGCACATTATGACAGAAGCATTTACATGAACACCACCAAGTGGTTCAACATGAGCTTAAAATCTTTCAAAAATAATAAAAAAATATGAAAATCCAAAAAAAAAGGATTGAAAATAGTAAAGAAAAAAATCATCCTCCTGTGAAAACCACTATGGTGGCACTTTGGACAAGTACCATGATGAAAACCTAGCAAAAAGGCTTCATGTGTAGAATTGAGCATCTCCATGCGCTAATTCAGGTGAAAGCATCCCATCCATAATAAGTCCAACATTCCATCCATCTCATCCATAATAAATCCATTCATCCATGAACCATTTAGCCAATCCATTTTCATCCATCTACATCCATAGTCCAAATTATCTTGATCTTGGTAAAATTTTGGTGTACACTTTACACTTACTTATGGTAAACATCTTGACATGAGTCATTTTCATTGATCTTATCCTACCCAACACTATCTGAGCCATGAAGCACTATCCAAAAGAGCATCCTTTGTTTGAACACCTTATCTTATCACAAGATAATCCAAATCCCTTCATACACACTTATCCAAGAATCCACCCACATGGCATTCCATACATTGCTAGACAATGGGGGCAAATAATTACATCTTGGTTCAGGAATAAATCTTGATCTATATCCTCCAACTTATGTGGTTATTTGAACATTGGAAAAAATAAAATCAAATTGGTTAAAGCACTTGTGAGAAAAAATCCAAATCACTAGCCCATGGAATATTTTGACAAGAGGATGTTCTTTATTAAGCTTTATCCTTCATCGAACATCAATCCAAACAATCAATATCAGTCGCATCTAATGTGTGCTTCAACATCACATCAAATCATTCAAAACAATTTTGTTCCAAAATCAATCTTCAAAATCTTGATCAATTGAATCCAATCAATCCCCTCATCATCTTGGGATATCCATCCTAATCCTCATGTTGCTTAAACACTATCCTTGCATTGTTGTGTATCCTCAACAATGGTATCATCATCAATCCATCGATCCAATCAATCAACCTTAGCTTGGTTTTCAACAAAATCCCAAAATAGAGCATTGATATCATCACACATATCCATATCCAAATCATCAAAATCACACAAAAATCCAAAAACATCCAAAACATATCAAAATCTAAAACAAGTCAAAATATCAAAAAAACATCAAAAACATGGAGTCTGAACTACATCGTCTCTGAGCTTAAACGTAGGCAAGGCTAATCTTTGATCAAGCCCCGAGACACAAAATCCAAAAACATTCATAAAATCATACAAAAAACACAAAAACATTAAAAAAACATAAAATTCAAAAAAATATTCGTAAAATCTCAGAAAACACTAAAAACATCAAAAAATTTAAAAATCAAAACATTTGCAAAATCTTGAAAAAACCCAAAAAATAGCCTCAAAACATTTCAGAAAACATAAAAAACATCCAAATATTTGAAAAACATCATCCATCCCATTTCGCTTCACCCACAATAAACTTCCATCCATAATAAACAAATTGCCACACTCATCCTTTGGCAATACAAATAGAAACAAGCAGAACAATCAACAAAAGAAAACTTCAAACGCAAAATAAAAATCGAAACAACAAACTTTTAAATGCAAAATCAAACTCTTGATCATTCACAAACATGTCAATCGACCTTATATCAACATCATTTTGAACAACCTATCAACTTGCCACCATCCACTAACATGTCATAGGATGTATCATTCCTACAATGGGCATTATATATTGGCAAAACACTTTGGATACTTATCCTAAACAAAACAACTTTCCACCATCCACTAACATGTCCTAGGATACATCCTTCTTACAATGGGCATTATCTATTGGAAAATCACTTTGGATTCTTATCCTCAAAACACATCCCCTTGGCTAGAGGTATGAAGAACATTGGCTTGTTTGTTCACTTGATATTTTCTTTGATTTATCTTATTGCACTCATTCCAATGACCTCTCGATGATGTCTATCAAAATGATTTAGAGAGAAAGGATGGGGAAATGATCATTATCTTTTTTCTATTGTGCTTGTTGGACTTTCTTGTAATATAACTTGGCGAATACTTTCTTTGTTAGATGTGTATGGAAGGTGTTTTGGACAAATTGTTGACTATTGCATTGATAGGTTATACCTTTTCATGTTTTGGTATGAGATGTTTGAAACTTCTGAAATGCATCCTAGCAAAGTTTTTGTATGTTAGGTGTGAACAAGAATACTCCTATCTATTTGTCGAGTCAAATTCCATTGCACTAGGTAAAACTCCATCCTAGTTCTTTATACCTTGATGCATCGTATATATGTGTGTTATCAAACATAAGGTAAGTAAGCCCTTTTAAAATCTTAATTCCTTATAAGAAAAACATCATGATCACTCATCATCATATCTAATAAAGTCTTAATGACTCATGGACTTGTTGGACTCCTACATCATCTCAAACTCAAGGGTTAATCCATCCACTTATTCTTCTTATTCTTCTATCTTTACTAACATTTCTATCCAAATTTGTGTGATATCTCAAAATATACATGAGGCTATCCATGGTCGATGACTGTCTATACATCATCAAATCTGTCTACATCAAACATTCGAGCTTTCTAGTCCTCTCTGAGCTAATCTTGAACCTCTTTGTCGCGAGATCAACCCTCAAATCGAACTTTTATATTGATCTCTTGAGGGGGAAGTATACCAACATAATTCTTTTGCTAGGGAAACAGTGGGGCATCCGAAAAGTTAAAAAAAAATGAATTTTGATCTCGGCAAGGTTATTCTTTGAACCAACGCAGCAGGTACATTGCTTCAAAGAAGGGGAAAATGTAGACATGTAAAGTATACTAATTGATCTTGTGCACCTAATCCTGATTTACTGACACTAGTTCATCTAGAATCATCTCCTTTGCTAACCATTTAATCAAATAATCTTTATTTGATTAAATTCATCATATTTCATCTTTTAATTAAATAAATCATTTTTATCTAATTAAATCATTATCTTCTATTAATTAAATAAAACATTTTGTTTAATTAACCCTAATGTCCTCTTTTAATTAAATAAATCAATCTTTATTTGATTAAATCATCATATTCTCCTCTTTAATTAAATAAATCAATTTTATTTAATTAACTTCTAAAGTTCTTCATTTAATTAAATAGATCAAATTTATTTAATTAAATCACTAATATATTCCTCTCATTTTGATTTATTTAAATCCAAATATCTAAGTCAAAATGTCAAATTAGCTAAACCTTCATCTAAATTAATCAAATCATGATTAATCCTAACACTAATCACTCAAATCCTCTAGATTTTGCAACTTGCACAAGTAAATCAATTTATTTGATTTAAATAAATTATTCTATTTCATTCAAAAAGGGTATCAAGCTAGAATATTCTTCAAAATTTGAAAATTCCCTCCCAAAAGGACTTGTCCATCCAACAAGGCATTAAAGGCCTCTTACACGTCCTTTTTCTTGAGCCAAGTGGCATTAACTCTTCCTTCATCTCCCTCCAACATGTCACTTCTCCAATTTCAAATATCCACCTAATGGCATTTATGTGCACATTCATCAAAATGTGCTTCACCTCTATCCACTAACATGTTGACAAGTGGCATTTTTCTATTGGTTGATGTTTTTGATAATGTAAGCAGCATTTACAGGGTGTTGTACCCTACATTGAGAGCCACAAGGGCCAAAAATTCTAGATCAAAAAAGCATTAATCAAAACATCACACCAAAAAACACCTAATCTAAAACCAACTGGGGACTGAAAGCACACATGGACCAACAAGAAACTAGCAACATACTAGTTGGCCTTCTCCCAATTCTTAGATAGTAGCCGAACCATATCATCACAAACCCACTCCTGGCAGTCCTCGGTCTTCTTTATCCCCAGCTCATCCTTCATGGAAACCGACAAGTTACTAGTGACACAGTGAATCATCTTGACCGTGAAGTGGGTCAACCCAAGGAACTTTTTGTCTAGGATGTCAAATCTATTTTTTAGCATACAAATCTCCTCCCCACTGCCCATAGTGTAGTTGGGATCATTCTACTCAATCTCCAGCAGCTCTAACAAATGGGAGGTTGAACCCTCCTTCTAAGCTAAACCAAAGTTAGGAACAGAGGAGGGGCCCTTGGCTTTATCATCTTCCTCATCCACTGACACCTCTTCCACATCGCTACCTTTGCTATCAGACAACTCCTCTTCAGTGTCCAAGTCCCTAATCTGCACTTTTTTCTTTTTTCTTTCCAGCCTGCCAAACAGCCTAATGATGGCATCGCAACTAATAACCAGGGTCTCCACAACCACCGTATCACCCAAGGAATCCTTGCTCACTACATTATTTACTTTATTTGGAGGAACCTTCTCCTCCTTACCTTTATTCTTCATACCAAGCTTACCAGGGGTCTTAGCAGGGGTAGATTCCAGGTCACATAAGCTAACAACCGCACTAGTCTGGGCAGCACCATCAATACCCTTGTGGTTTTTTGTAGTAGGTTTGGGTTTCTCAGTAGGGGTCTGGTGACTCTTTCTGACAGGGCCTTTAGATTCGGCCGAGCACAAGTTGGGCACATTGGGGGGCTCAATTTCCTCAATACGAATGGTTGAAATAAGTTTCAAAGGGCATAAAGCTAGATGGAAATGGCAGAGTCTTAGGATAAGACCCTGATGGAGAGGCAGAGGAGTACGTTCATTGGGATTAGCAGTAGCCAAATCAATACATTTTTCAACTGAATTTTCAAGGTCCATAAGCAATTAAAAGGGAAATCTCATAAGAACCTTATGCCTAAGATGATTTAACAAGGGGAAATGGTAGTAGTAAAAAGTATTGTACCTTCCTTCCAGTGTTACATACTTTATCAGATCAAGGAAAACCTGGTTCCACGGTTGCAGAAGCGCCTCTCGTTCAAGCCTAGACTAGTTGCGCACTGATGCCTCATCCCCCACAAAAAAAAATATTCATACTCTCATTGTCCTGGGTCTTAGAATGTTTAGGATGCTTCATTCCCATGCACTGGAGGCCTGTAGCCTACGTGATAACTTCCTCATCCATCGTGAAGGAGATTCCACCAATGGAAACATGACGATTCTTCCACGAATTGACAAATTGGGTCGACGGATTAGGGTCGTGACCCATAAGCCCCCCCATCATAGGAGCAATGCCACCTTCAACGCAAATGTGCCAGACCAAAGGATCCTTGCAAAAAAAATTGCATTTATTCGATTCTGTCTACACCCTATCTCCTCCCATGATGTCACTCTGCACACTATATAACCAGGAACTCTGCAAATAAAGAAGGTTAGAAAAAATAGCAAAGGTGGAAAAATCCCAACACAATAAGGCATTTAAGCCATGAACGACAATTTTTGGCAATCAATCCAATGGAAAAATCACACACATGAGTAGAATAATTCCCAGAAACCATCTTAGCAGAACCATTGATTGAGATTACATCGCACAACCAGCTAAGAAAAAATGACATGACAGGAAGGGAAGGATTTCCTTCCACGTAGTAGAAGCACAAAAATCTAGGCAGAATAACAACGGGGCTATAATTAGAAATCTCCAAATCCATAGCATTTAGGGGTTGGTCCAGTGGTTGATGTTTAGTCCCACATTCATCCCATTTTGCATTCTTCCATCCTTCTCCATTATAAATAGAGGCCTTCTCTATTTGTTTGATCATACACAATCCATGTAAAATCACTATGCTCATTTGAATCCACCATTATCATCAATATCATCCATATTGCATCAAAGTTTTCATAGAATTTCATCAATCGTAGCTAGGTTATCAAAATTTTGAATCAAGGAGCACACAATCATCTTCAAGCTTTGCAAGGAATTGGGAAAGGTCTTCTTTCCAAATCAAAGAACCACCAATTCCCCCATGGGATGCTGGTTTGAATGTTTTGAATAAGTTTTCTTAGCTTTCAATAGATTTCATTTGATATTCTATCTTGTTTTCTTGTTCATTGCATTTAAATGAATTGCATGAGGAATGAAATGTTAATTTAGATTTGTTAGATGACTAATATTGTTTTGTTTGTTTATGTCTAAACAGGTCTAAATCTACCATTCACACAAGATTATGAGATGGTTGTGATGGTAGATCTTGTTTGAAGAAGGTGAGAAGATGACTAGCAGTATGCCCTACCATAGCTTGAAACTGGTCAATATCAATATCCTCAGGAATGGATGACTCTAACAAGGCTTTCTCTAAGATTTCCGCATGTGCAAGGGATATCCTCAATAGTTCTAAGATTGATATCTATGTTGGGGTCATTTTGAGCTGTTCTAAGAGATTATATTTGTTGGTACTTGTTGTTGGCTGAGTAGGTTGTGCCCTAGATTGGGGTGGGACTCCTTGGATGGTGACTTTCCCACGTTGTGTGGTGACTCCACATTCTATACTAGCTCCTTTGATAGTGACAACAGTAATGAAACTATCATAGGAAGCCACTACGTTGGAATAGGTATGTTGCACATTTGTGTAATCCTTAGTTTTTTCATTGTTGTTTACTTTGTTATGATCTGGCATAGGGTTATTGTATATCTTAAGATCCTGATTCCCAGTTGGTACCTCAACATATATGGTATCATTTTCTATGAGATCTTGAATGATGTTCTTGAGCCTCATGTAGTTTGTCATTTTGTGTCCTTTGATCTTGTGAAAGTCGCAAAGATCATGCTCATTGCACCAAGATGGTTTCTCTTGTGGTTCTTGTTAGTTTTCAAAGTTGGGAAGTGTTATCAGATTTGACTCTAATAGTTTCTGCATGATTGTTTTGATAGGTTTTGATAGTTGTGTGTACTTGCATTTGGGATAGTTGTTCATGTTAGTGATTCACCTTTGTTGCATGTCGGTGTTATTGATATGATTATTTTGAGGTGTTGTTTGTTGTACAGTTGGCTGGATGTTAGCAACTTGATTGTTGTTAGGTCTTGGAGCACTTAGTATGACCTTAGCATCTACCACACCATCATTGTCATGTTTTTGTTCTTTTCCTAGACATGAGGTTTCTCATTTGAACTAGTTGAAGGACCATTGTCTTTGTAAGCTTGAGTATTTCCTTGTGAGATTATATCTCTTGATGTTAAGGGCTCTAGGGACAAGCTCGACATATGATGTGATCCATTGCATTTTCAAGTGGAAAGATAGATCTGGATCTAGATTGGATATGATGACTCCCACTTGCTATTCACTGGGAAGAGGCCATTTGCTCTTGCTAGCTCTTTGTCTCTACCTTTGTAAGAAATTAGTGAAAGTTTCCCCTTTGTTTTGTCTAAGAGTATACAATTCCTTTAGGCTGACGTCCATGTCAAGATTGAAGGAGAAGTGATCGATGAATTTATCAGTGATTTCTTGAAAGGTTTTGATATCGGGAAGTAGATGAGAAAACCCATCCATAGTAGGACCTGTTAAACTTTGAGGGAAGAGATGCATTAGATAAGATTCATTGTAGGCTACCTCCATGCACATGACATTAAATTCTTTGATATGGTCCATAGGACTTCCTCTCCCTTTGTATTTATTGAATTTGGGGATTTCAAAGTCAGGAGGAAATGGTACCATTGCGATGTTTCGATTCAATGAATATAGACACAAGTTATGTGTATGAAGCTTCTTTCCCTTTCCAATGCGAAGGTCATGTATTTATTGTGAGAGTACCTTGAATTGTGATGCTAGATTGTCTTGCAGATTTGGTGGAGGAACATATGGTGGATGATGGATGAGTTGAATAAGGGATTTTGGTATGATAAGTTGTTGTATGGGGTGTATGGTAGTGTAAAATTTGGTCAAGGTGATTGGGGTATTGATGTATATGTTCCTAATACATTTGGATTGATGATGTTTGATTAAGGATTATAATAGGAACCTTATTGTTGTTGTTGAGCATACTGTTGAGCTGGTAAGGCTTTTTTTTGAGCTTCTTGTTGTTGTTGTTGTGCCAGTAGGGCTTGTTGTTGGGCATACTATTGTTTTTGTACTACTAAGGTTGCTTGATGGGCTTGATATTGTTGTTGTGCTACTTGTTGTGCTGCTGAGGTTGCTTGTTGTTGTTTATGTTGTTGTGCTAAGGCTACTTGTTGTGTTGCTAAGGTGGCTTGATTTTTTTGTTGTTGTTGTGCCAATGCTACTTGTTGTGTTGTTGCTTGTTGTTGTTGTTATTGTGCTGAGGCTACTTGTTGATAAGCTTGTTGTGCTTGTTGTAAGCATAAGGCATGTTCTTGTAATGTTGGATTAGGTGGTTGTTGAGACATTGATGGAGGATTATGGATATTGATGTTTTGAGTGGGTAAGGGATTGGTGATGAAATTTTGGAGATTCCCTTGGTTCAACATTCCTTGTAAGATGGTAGAATGAGGTAGAGGAATGTATGTTTGATATTTTGTTTGATTTGGAATAGAAAAGGGGATTGTGGGAAAAGATGAGGATGGTGCCATTAGATTATGTGATGGAAATGACACACTAGGACCTTGAGTCCACTGGTTGAAAATATTTCCTTGTCCCATGTTTTGAGGATTTCCTTGTTTTATGGATGTATTACCTTTGTTAGTGGGATTAGTTACCCAAGGATTTTTTTGAGATGGGTTGATAATGGATGGTGTGGACGTATTTTGTCAAACCAATGGTATGGAGGAACCCATTGGAGGGTTGGGTAAGGATGTCCCTATTTGCTTCAAGGGTTGACTTTGTGATATGGTATTGGCATTTCCCTTGCACACTGTTTTGAGATACCTGATTCGCACTGCTTTGTGTAATGGTAGGAAAACTTGTGGTACTCATAAACGAAGATGAAGAGGGATTCCCTCGATATGTTGAAGTCATGATTGAGTAATGAAGATCAAGAGGTGTGTATATATGTTTAGGATCTTCAGGAATGGGAGGAGCACCAAAGCTATTCATCCAAGTGGTTGTGTTAGATGGAGGATTGGTTTCAAGTGTTCCCACAAGTGTGTTGTTTTCAAATGAAAGAGAATGTCCAAAGTATTTAGCAAGGATTGTTACAATACTGGGAATGTAGTTTTTATTTATCCCTAGCGATGGATTTGTGAAACCTTGTGTTAAATTATATGCCACAAACGTCAGGGAGATAGGAGCTACATTTTCAAAGGCTTAATGTTCCATAATTTCCTCCCTAGTGAGTTCAAATGGGTTGTTTGTGATATCTTCTATCTCATATGGTCTTGATGGGGATGAAGGCTATTGTGATGATGTAACTTGACTTCTTGGATTGAATTCTAAAGGATTTGGATCACTTGAGGTGAACTTAACTTTGGCTTTCTCCATGATTCTCTTGTGTTGTGATCTAGTATTTACCATAAATTTTGTGTCACCTATGGGAGAGTTATGTTGAGATTTGTGATGTTTGAACTCTCTAATTGACTCAAATCTAGGTAAAAGAGACACTCTAAGTATTTTGGGAGCAATTATGATATTGGGGGATGAAAATATTGATGATATGGAAAGTGATCTTTGCAAATGTTTTGGAACAACACTTTTGACTTTCTCATGATGTTTTGATGTTAGGATAAAGGATTTTTATGAACTTGGAAATCTTTAGGGTAGAATCATGACCTTCAAGATGAACTAGTTCAAAGATGATAACTCACTTGTCTAAATGCATGGAAAAGTTTGCATTTCTCATACAAAATAGGAAAGTTAGATGGTTGGTTTGATTTGATGTTTAAGTCACAAAGTGTTGGTGTACTCAAAATTTTGCAAAGTTGGATGAAGTGAAAGATGAATTTTGATGAAGGGGTGAGCGAGATGTTTGACCCAATGTTGACTTTAAAGTGACCCTTTGTTTTGACAAGACCAAGGTAGTGAGAATGATTCTAGACCTCTAAAATGTTTAAATCCTAAAGGACCAATGTTGATTTAGATGAGAGGATGAATGGGGATGTTTAGACCTATTTGAATCCTTCGAGCTCAAGCATAAAATTTTCTCAACAAGTGGTAGTGATTGTGATAAATTATTGAGGCCCACTTCCTACTAAACTATGAACTACGATACCTACATGTACAATGACGAGATGGAGATCTTCCCATATGGATTTTGATTGTTCGATGGATCATTTAGAGGAGTTCAGTATCATGAAAAAGACCAATATTTTGACTCCAAAAGAATGCATATAGTTATGGATTGTTTCTTGAAACGTGTATGTAGAAGTTTGCTACCAACTTGTCTCTATTCTTGTAAAATTTTAAAATATGTTTCTTGAGAGCTTTTGGACCAAGATGCCTAAGTCTAAAATGATGACCTGTAGACTTTATTTTAGGGATCTTGACTTTATGTGAGATCATGTAGAAATAGTTCAAGTTTATGGAAGAAAGGAAGATATTTATTGCCACGCGGGTGGTGTTAATGAGGGCCTTCCATCCTCAATATTAGCTTGTTCCTCTTCTTCATCTAAAATGGTTGTTGTGTTTCTCCACTGGGTATTTGTTTCTTTTGTTTCAAAAATGAAGCTTCTCAAACTGCTAATGAGATCAGTTTGTTCTTCGTTAATGAGTTCAAAGTTTGGTTGAATTATGGCACCTAGAAGATCAGGTTGTTCAATGGGAGAAATCGGTCTCCAAATAGTCATGTGGGGTTCATTTGTCAATTTATCTTGCTTAAGTGAATTGATTTTACAAACACTTGTCTTGAGTATGTTTCCAAACCAGATGTTTATGTCAAAAACATCATAACTTTCACAATGTCCATTTCGTTAAAATTATGAGGTTGAAGCCATAATTTCCTATGTTGTCTTTGGGAAATATGGATTTAAGATTAATGTGAAGATCTTTAGAAATCACTAAGGATAAACAAGCAGTAATATCAAGGTTAACTCAAGAGGTCCATATTTAAGCCAAAGTGTTTGAAATTTTTGAGGAAGATGGTGAATGTTTATTTTTGTATCATTTTGAAACCAAGCAAATTAGTGTTAAACTAACTTGCAATCATTACAAACCTTGGTTTGAAATGGCTATATTTGTTGAGTCCCTACTTAGATTTCTCCAAACACTAAACAATGTGAACAGTTAGAGATTTGGCGACACTAGCTCCCCTCCATGACACACACTTCTCAGGACCACCAAATCTCAAAATCCTTAAAATCCAGAGATCAAAAGGATTTTTTTTGTTTCTACAATTGAATAGTACAAATGTGGGGCAGCTTCAAAATGACCGTTCTTGCACCAACAACTATTAAGGATTTTTAGCTTCTAAACAAGGGTTCATAATAAGGGCTTCTAGTTTAGAAGGTGTAATGATAAACTCTGTCAAGAGGTCTCCCAACCCTTAGAATAAGGGCTTTATTCATCATAAAGATATTGGGGGAGAGCTATCATGTACTGCTTCCTATTAATCACAATTTTCATTGCAACCATACATTTATATCATGGTTTGGAATAGCTTGGCATTAACTCATTACCACTTGGGTCATTCCCTCCTTTCGAAGCGGAGAGGCAGACCCTCTAAAGGTAAAAAATAGCGAGGAAGTGCATCCATAGTTCGATCATCTTCATTTGTATGAACAAAGAGAGAACACACGATATGCCTTTTTCTTACACTCGTAAGAGGGTTTAGTTTTAATCCAAATTGAAAGATGTAGGTGATTTTGCAAAGGATTAAGGAATGTTTCTATTTCTCAAGGTCACCAAATGGCGCAAGAATTGCACACACATCCACTAACAATGTTGAAAATCAAAAAACATAGAAAACAATTGTAAATTTTAACCCTTCAAAGCAGCGATGAGTTCATTGTAAGCACCAAATGAAATATGAAGTTGCCTTCTTCAGTTTTAAACCCAAAAAATAATGATGAGATGAGGGTTCAATTATAATCCTATTTTAGTGTTCTTTTTAAACCCAATGGAAATTTAGTGTGTGTCCTAAAATAGAAATTAGAAAGCATAAAATTTGGATTATAATTGCCCCAAAGCGTCAAATGCTTGTTACAATCATAGAATTTTAAGACAAGGAAAGCCTTTCTTCACTTGAGCTTCATGTCTTTCAACCTACAAAACCATGTTAGTCTAATAACTAGAACATAGTCAAAGGTGCATCAGTGATCAGATAAATCAAGGAAATTAAAGCACATGTCAAAAAAATGATCGTAAAGTTTCTTACCCTAGTTGGGCATCGTTGAACACAATAGTGTCGCAATTTAAAATTTGGGCATCGCTCTGGTAAAACCGAGCGTCACTCTATAGCAAAAATAGAGAGCACGATAGCATCATAATTTTGTTTGGTGTCACTGCACACAATAGCGTTGTGATTTGAAATTTGGGGGCATTGGTCTAGTGCAGTTGGGTGTCGCCTTTTGAACTTTTTGATACCTCTATATTAAATCGACGTCGCCAGATTTAAATTGGCGGCAGTGAATTTAATTCGTGTCGATGTTTCAAATTGCAGTGGCATCGCTATATGGAGACACTCTTCAAAGTGCATCATTGTTTGTAATTTAAGTGTCATTGTATCCTGCAAAACAAGCACAAAATGAAATTCGAGATAAAAACTGGTTAAAATAATGGTTTTCCCTCCTTCTAGATCCAAAATGTGAGACAAGGATTGTTAGAGTGGGTCGATTACACTTGATCCATGATGAATTGAAGTACAATCTATCCACTAAACCTCAATCTACCAAACAATATCATTCAAATTCAAAAGATTAAACTAAGTATTTAATTGGAACTGAAAGCTATAAACTACAAAAATAGTTAAATTCCTACTCTAACCCATTTGAAACTTATCCTATTTTTGAATTGGCATCGTGTTGATGTGAAATGGAAACCCTTTCCTAATCTCATGATTAGTTAGCCTACTTCAGTCAATTTTATGGAAGAGAATTGATGAAACCATTATGATAAATGGATGAAAACCTAGTTTATGCTAAATTAAACATGATGCAAGCTAAGTTAACATGATTTTATGCTAAAAATGAACTAATTATGCAATTGCTAAGCTAATATAAGTTAATTCTTAGCTAAAAGATGAAAACCCTAATTCATATACAAACTAAGATGGATACATGGAAGCCATCAATGAATGCTCTAAGCTATTAAATGCAATTAAAATTAACTAAAACAAGCTAAAAGTGAGTGAGATATGAGTGTGAGTGCATATGAATTCAACAACATGAATTTTCTCTAAAAAATTATGGATCCATTTGTCTCCAAATAGTGACCTATTTATAGGAGAGAAAATAAGGAATAGAGGGTTGAGATTGAAAAGATTAATAAATGATCAAAGATGAAAGGAAGAAGATGCATGGATCATGGATTCTCATCAACAGATGAGAATGCATGATGGTATTTAATCAAGGGCTCACATTTGCTCCAAACAAACAAACTTTTGACCTGCACACACAGGTCAAAGGTGACTTGTTCAAAAGGTTAAAGGTTAAAACTTGCTTAAGAAGCTAAGTGAAAATATCCCTTTTTCAAGTAATGGAGGAATAAGAATATTCATTTTGGTGAGAAAAAAGATATTTTGCAAATTAAAAGAAAATATTAATTGTGCAAAAAAGGAGACAAGGAATATTCCCTTTTAGTGGAAAATTAGTTTAATTGGTAATTAAACAAGATGTAATCATGCAATTAGGGGATTTGGAGGAATAAAGTGATATTTATTAAATAATTTAATAAATGGGGGGAGAGAGAGAGAGATGAAATGATATTTAATTAAATAACTTAGGGTTATTTAATTAAATAAGATGACTTAGAGAATTAAATTAAATGTTTTTATTTATTTAATTTAATAGGATGAAATGTTAGTGTGAAGGGGGATGAATTAACCCAATTTTGATGAATTAGGTTAATGGACGAAAATGATGCAATTAATTAAATAGCTAGGATAATTTAATCAATTAAGTAAAAAGAAGATGGGTTTAAAGAGGAAATTATGTTAGTAAATTTGTTTCGAGTGTATGATATCATTTAGGACATTTTTTAGTGTCTACAGCTATATTATCTTGTGGGTTTGGTGGAGGGACATACGTTACATATTGTGGGATGGTAGATGGATTGTATGTGGTATTCTGATATGATGGAGTATTATATGGTGTGTATGGTGGTGTAGGATATTGTGAGGGTGATTGTGGCGAAGGTGTATATGTTCCTAACGCGTTTGTATTGACGATATTCTATTGAGGGTTATAGTAGGAAGCTTGTTGTTATTGTTGTTGGTGGGAATATTGTTGAGCTAGTAAGGCTTGCTATTTTTGTTAAGCCACGAGGGTTGCTTGTTGGGCTTGTTGTTGTTTTTGTGCTGCTAAGGCTTTTTGATTTTGTTGTTGTTGCGCCACAAGAGATTGTTGTTGTGCTTGTTGGGTTGCTCAGGTTGCTTCTTGTTGTTGTTGTTGTTGTTATGCTACTAGGGTTGCTAAGGTTTCTTGTTGTTGTTGTTGTACTGCTAGGGCTACTTCTTGTTGTTGTGTTGCTATGGCTGCTTGTTGTTGTTGTTGGATGGCTTGCTGATAAGCCTATTATTCTTTTCATAAAGCTAAGGCATGTGCTTGCAATGTAGGATTAGTTGGTTGTTGGGATGTATGTGATGGGTTTTCGGTGTTGATGTTTTACACGGGTTGTGGGTTGTTGATGAGAGGTTGGGAATTCCCTTGGTTTAACGTTCCTTGCAAGATGGTGGATTGGGATGAAGGAATGTAAGTTTGAGGTATCATTTGATTTTGCACAATGAGAGGGACTGTGGGAATAGATGATGATGATTCCATTAGGTATTGCGATGGTAATGGAACAATAGGACCTTGAGCCCATTGATTAAAAGGATTCCCTTGACTGATGCTTTGGGGATTTCTTTTTGTTTGGGATGTGGTCAAGGTATTACCTTGGTTAATGGGGTTCGTGACCAAGGGATTATTTTGAGTTGGGTTGGTGATGGATGGGACAGATGTTTTTTGTGAAACCAATGGTGTGGATGAACCAATTGGGGGATTGGATAGAGATGTCCCTATTTGCATTAAGGGTTGACTTTGTTTTAGGGTGTTGGAATGTCCTTGTTGGTCTATTTGAGACACATGGCCTATACTACCCTATGTGATGTTGGGAACACTTGTGGTACTTGTGGGGATGGATGAGGATGGATGACCTCAATATGTTGAGGTTTTCATGGATTCATGAAGTGTAAGCGATTTATTTTGATGTAAGGGGTGTTCGGAAATGGTAGGAACACAAAAGGTAGGTGTCCAAGTGGTAGTTTGATAAGGATTGGTGTTGAGGGTACCCACAAGTGTGTTGCTTTTGAATGGAAGAGTATGGCCAAAGTCCTTAGCAAGAATAGTTGCAAGACTAGGAATGATTTTTTGATTTAGCCCTAACAATGGAGTTGTTTGCAAGGTGGATGAAGTCAAGTCGTGTGCCAATGATTGTGTAGCAAAAGATGGATAAATTGGAGCTACATTTTCAAAGGATTGATGTTCTTGTTTGTACTCCATGATTTCCTCCCTAGTAAGTTCAAATCAGTTGTTCGTAACGTCTTCTATCTCATATGGTCCTGATGGAGACGAGGGTTGTTGTGATGGGGTAGCTTGACTTCTTGGATCAAATTCTTGAGGATTGGGATCACTTGAGGTGAATGTGACTTTTTTTTTCTCCATGATTCTCTTGTGTTGTGATCTTGTCTTTACCATAAATTTTGGGTCACCCATGAAAGAGTTGTGTTGAGATTTATAATGCTTAAACTCTCTAGTTGACTCAAATCTAGGTAGAAGGGATGCTCTAAGTCTCTTTGGAGCAATGATGGTAGTGGGAGATGAAAAGGTGAATGATTATGGGGAATGATCTTTACAAACGTTTTGGGACAACACTTTTGACTTAATTTTGATGTTTTAATGTTTGGATAAAGGATGTTTATGAACTTGTGCATCTTTAGGGTAGACTTGTGACCTTCAAGATAAACTAGTCCAAAGATGATAACTAACTTAACTAAGAGCATGGAAAATGATTCATTTCACATACAAAGTAGCTAAGTTATGGGTTGGTTTGATAGATGTCTAAGTCTAAAGTGTTGGTGTGTTCAAATTTTTTACAAAGTTTGGTGAAGTGAAGAATGAAATTTGATGAAGGGGTGGATGAAATATTTGACCCAATTTTGACCTAGAGTGAACCTTTTGTATGATAAGACCAAGGTAGTGAGAATGATGCTAGACCTCTAAAGTGTTCAAATACTATGATCAAGGATAAGTTCTTGTGAAATGTGTAGATATGGTTCGTTCATGAAATAGCGTAGCAAGTGTCTCCTTAGTGATTTATCTTGGTTGTGGTATAATTTTAGGATACATATTCTAATATACTTTGAACTATGATGTCTAAGTTTGAAATAGTGGCATGTAGACCTTCTCTTAGGGATTTTGATTTTGTAGGGGATCATTTAAGACAAGCCTAAGTTTGTGAAAAAGAGCAATGTTTGAATTTTAAATGAGGGGTTCATATTGAGCATACATTTCTGGATTATTAATGAAACACGTATGTAAAAATTCTTTACCAATCAATTCTTGTTGTGGTAGAGAGCCACAAGGTGTTGTTTGACAACTTTTGGACTATGATGCCTAAGTTTGAAGTGACGACATGTAGACCTTCTCTTGGGGATTTTTATTTTGTGAGAGATCATTTAGAGAAGTCCAAGATCATGGAAAAATAGGATATTTATTGCCACATAGGTGGTGGTAATATGGGCCTTCTGGCCACAATATCGGCTTGTTCCTCTTGTTCGTCTAAGATATATGCTACATTTCTCCACTGGATAGGTGTTTCCTTTGTTTCAAAAGTGAATCTTCTCAAACTATCAAATATATATGTTTGTTCTCCCTCAATTACTTCAAATTTTGGTTGAATGATAGCAGGCGTAAAGTTAGGTTGTTCAACCAGAGTGATCGGATGCCAAATGGTCATGTGGGTTTCAATTTGTCAATCTATATTGATTAAATGAGTTTCTTTTTAACACAAACACTTGTATTTCTTAAGTTAAAACTAATTTTTTATGTCAAAAACATCATAAATTTCACAAAATCCATTTTGTGAAAATGAATGAAGTTAAAGGCATAGTTTCCTAGGTTAACTTTGGGAAGTATGGATTAAGATTTAAACCCAAAATATTTAGAAGTCTCTAAGAATAAATCCTTAGGACAAGCATCAATATCAAGTTTTTATCAAAGGGTATCCATACTTAGACCAAAGGGTTTGAAATTTTGAAAAGACTTGTTGATGTTTGTTTGCAATTGTTTTGGAACCAAGTAAGTGTTAAACTGATTCACAAGCATGAATAATCCTAGATAGGTGTGTATTTCTTAGTAGGCTAACAACCATCCCCTAAGAGATGATTAATCCATGAAGATGAAATGGAAAAATAGGCTATGTCAAGGAAATGTAACATCTTGACATGCCAAGCAAAGGAGTCCCTTCCCCATTTGCTTTATTGCCTCAATCAAAAACTGGACATGGTAAGTAACTTTTGGGCATGGTGCTACTCCCATGCACTACCTTGAAATACACTTCGAGGGAAATGGCGAGCCACTAATAACAAGGTTTGTAATTCAGAGTTTTTGGATAAATAATGCTATACATGCAACAAATTCACTCAATAAAGAGGATTCCCAGCCCTTAGAAACATCTAAGGTTTTTGATGTATCACACGGATACTAGAGGAGATGATCGTTGGTATAGTGTAACTACACTAGATGGTTAATGAATTTCATCATGCAAAGTACTTATATCGTAGACCGAAATGAAAGCGCCACTTGGGTCATTCCCTCTCACAAGTTGGGAGGTAGGCCCTCTAAAGGTAACTCATGTTTGAAGCGTAAAATTCCTTTCATCACCCAAGATTTCCAACAAGCGCAAGGGGAGAGGATTAGTGATTCCAAGAAGAAAAAGTATACTTATCTGTTTCTCTTCAACCAAGATTGCACAAAGCACAAGGGGAGTGGATATGCACAAGAAGTCTACTCAAGCAAGGAAAACACATGTTCATTTTAATCCATCATAGAAAAATGAGTTCATTTTAAACACCAATTTTGAAGTGTGAAATTTGTGTTGTTCAATTTTAAACCAACAAGAAAAATGATGCGAGGGTTCAGTTTTGACCAATTTGAACATTCATTTTAAAGCCCAAAATAAATCTAGTTTGGTCCTAAAACATGAAAATAAAAAGTATCATAAATGGGTTATAATTTCCTCATAAGTGTCGAAACACTTGTAACAATTATAGGATTTAAACAATGATATGCTCCTTCATTTTGAATTTTATCGTCCAAACCTGCAAAACAGTTAGTCTAAAAACCAAAAAAAAAGTTAGGGACATGTTACTGATCAAATAAAGTCAAAAAATAAAGTTATTTTATGTTTACCAGTAATTCATGACGTTGAAATTAATTGTGTCATTGAAATTCATCAATAGCGTCATTGTATAGGATATGCGTCGCCATATTGAAAAATTGATATCAATTGCGTCGCTAAAGAAAAATTCCTTCTACATTAAAACAAATTTAGCATCGCTCTATTAAAATGTGGTGATGAAATTAATTATGTGTCGCTATTTTAATTATGCATTGATAAACTAAAATCATAGGTGTGTCGCTATACAATGATGCATCATCAAATGCGTCGATGGATAATCACTAGCATTGTTGTACTTGTAAACATAAGGAAAATGAACATTTGGAGCAAAATTTGTTAGATTGATTAGTTCGGTCCCTCCTTCTAGCGCCAAAATGTGACTGATGGCTTAGTATGGGCTGACTACACTTCATCCATGAGGATACGAAGCATATTCAAGCCACTAAACATCAGTCCAATAAGATCAATCAATAAAAACTAAAGTAGGAATCCATTAAAACTACCATATTAAATCATGAAAGCTTTGAAAAAACCTATTCTAATCCATTGAAACTTATCCTGTTGGGGGAGTAGTGTTGCATTAATGTGGAAAGATGACCCTTTCCCAATACCATGGATAAATGAGTCTATTTTGATCGATTCTATTGAAGAGAATTGATGAAACTAATGATAGATGTGTATGAAAACATGAGTGCAAGTGAAAGTGGTTTTAATAGCATAATTTTTCTCTTAAAAGATGGATCCATTTGTCTCCAAATAGTGACCTATTTATAGGAGAGCAAATGAGAAATGAAGGGTTAAAATTAAAAAGGTTAATCATCAATAAAAAAGGGAGGAGAGATTAAACATGGATCATGGATTCTCATCAATGGATGAGAATCAATGATCACATGGATCAAGGAAAGAATCAAGGGTTCATATTCTTCCAAACAAACACACTTTCAAAACTTGCACAAGAAGCTTTGTAAGTTAAGTTTCACATGAAGTCTTGTAAGTTTGTTATGAGGGAGAATATTCCTTTTTTCAAATGAGTGAAGAAAGAGAATACTCTTTGGGATATTCTCATGGGTGAGGAAAATTAGATATATATCAAATTAAAACAAAGTTTTAATGTGCAAAAGGGAGAGAATATTCCTTTAGGAGAAATGTGCAAAGAAGGAATATTCCCTTAGAAGTTGGGGAGATTAGATTTATTAGTAATTTGATAATTAAATAAAGTTTTAATTATGCAAATTAGGGGAATTAGAAAACATTCATTAAATAAAATGATTTAATGAAAAGGGGAAAGTGATATGATATTTAATTAAATAACTTATGGTTATTTAATTAAATAAGAGGACTTAGGGATTAAATTAAATAATTTGTTGTATTTAATTTAATAAGACGAAATGTTAGCATGAAAGGGGGTGAATTAACCCAATTAGATTAATTAAATCAATAGATGAAAATGACGTTTTAATTAAATAGCTAGGAAAATTTAATCAATTAAGCGAAAAGAGGATGGGTTTTAGGACAAAATGATGTTAGTATATCTAATTCGAGTGCATGATATCATTAAGGACATTTTTAAGTGTCAACACCTTGTAATTTTGGATATCATTCTTGTTGTCTATTCTAGTATCGACTCACTCACCTTGGCTATGTATGTGTTTGTTGTGCAACGAATTTAGTTACCACATTTTCTTTTAATTGCTGATTCGAACCTCTTGAGCTAAGAAGTGTCATTCTTGATGCCATGTTTTTAGCCTTTAGTTGTTGATTCTTGTGCATAAATTGATGTGTTGTCAACCTCAATAGGGATGCATATTTTCTACATTCTTGCTATGGTTTTTTTAGTTGTTATAATCTAATTTTCTAAGTTGAGTGAGATTTGAGAGTTGTGAGAGGAATTTGAGAGTGATATTTTGGTGGAAAGTGAGAAGGATTATTTGGGAAATTTCATACTAAGTTAAGAGAAGGTTGAGATAGGAATCTAGTACGGTCAATTGGAGCATTGCATAAATAGGCATGTTGATTTCTACTCTTTTATACTTTTTATGTTTGGAATGATTGTGTGTCATTGATTATTTTGATTTGAGGATTATATCATCTATTTGTAGGAAAAGATTATTTTATTCCTAAATGAAATGGAAAGATTGCTTGTTGTACTTAGTGTAAAGATATATATTGTTTGGAGTGTTTGTACATATTCCATAATAAGGAATGGGTGGTTATAGTGGGTTTAAATACTATATAATGGATATAGCTTATATATCTAACGTCTAAGCTAGTTGAGACTTAGAGTTACTTTGTTTTACTTAGATGAATTGTCTTATCTAACATAGAGGTTATAGGTTATTCTTGGGGTTAAGGTTACTCCATGGCATAAGGGAATAGCCTATGCATAGGTTATGAATGGTCAATACAAATTGACCTAGGAAGGTGGGTGAAGTATATGAAATCCACTTGAAGTACTAGGTGATGAATACTTTGGCCAAAGTAGTGTAAGTTTCCACTATTTACATTTTTAGTTCACTATGATCTAGGTTTACATACTAGGTAGAGGAATGCCATATATGTAGGTTGTAGCCACTGTGTGATAGATATAGATATGTAGGACACAACACCAAGCTTAGGAAAGGCCAATATTTATTATGAGGTCACCAAACCAATCTCTTCGATGAAGGGTATGGCCATTTATTAGTTTGATAGTTGTGTGAGGGACTGCAATTAGTCCAAGGTTGGTGGAAAAGCGAGTGAGTGATGCTTCTCCTTATCAGTAGGCAACCAAGATTTGATGGAGGGAACTTGGACCATTTGTACATCTATTTCCAGTAAGCTTTGTGGAGCCTTGTTTATGTATTTTTGTATCCATATCTATGGAAATATTGAAAAAGGGAAATGATATCATGTTATCATGTACTAAGTAATCATTACTTGGAAAGTTGTAGTACTTTGATATAATGCAATGGAAAAGTTTGGAAAGATATTTATTTCAAATTTGCATGCTAAACTTCATAGTTTTGAAAAGAAAAAATTTATTGCTCATATGGTTAGATGCTTAATCTATTTACTTGAGGTTAAAACTTGGGAAAGTTACTATGTAGAATAATGGGCATGTTGCACGTGGTATCAAACCTACCAAGTTCAACTCTAGAACCAATGTTCTTGCTATGTTTTCCCTTCCAACATTATGAGTCTAATGTTTGGAAAATTCTTGTGCTAGGATTGTGTGTCTCAAGTTAATTGCAAGAAATTCAATGATAAAAAATGAGTGCTACCTATAGGCCAAGAAGGAAAAAGAAGCTCTTTTTCGTACCATTGAGGGAACCAACTATGAAAATTCCATCTGGCTAAGTGATACTAAGACAATTAGTCATGCTCTATCACAGATTAGTCAAGAGAAAATAAGGATAAGAGATGAAGCCAATTTCAACAACTTACCATCTGTCTCTCCGACTAGGTTGGACTCACTATCAATTTCTAGGGACATGCCCTCATAATGTAGTGTCAGTCTAGTGTTGATATTTAGGAACCCTCAAGTAGTACCTCTATCTTAATTAATTTTTATAGCCTCTAGTAGTGAATCAGAGGGATATGTTCCCCAAAACTATGCATTGGAAGATAAATCTAAAGGTTACTATCATTTTTGGGATAGGGAAGAGAAAATGAGAGATGAGAAAAAATCTAAGGGTGTCCCTCGTAGTTATGTATGTGAGAGTGAATCCAATTGATACTCTCCTCTTGACTATTTGAATGTTCATTCTATGTAAAAGAAAGGATATTGAAATCCTTTTGAATAAATGAAAGAATATGATTTATCAAAATTTGTGTATGAGAACCTCAACAAAATTTTATATGTGAATATTTTCTCTTTTGAAATGTTTCCTATGCATTTAGTAAACCATGATAGGATCTAATTAAAGATGAACCTCTAGTTATAACTATACTTAAGACAATGGTTAGGACAAAAATTAATCATGGAGGGAGTCAAGAGGTTGGACAAGGTCCAGATAATGCCAAAGCCAAATTGGATCAACTTTTGGCAATCATGGATGAAACTAATACAAGGATAGGAAACCTTGAGCAAGAAGTGAGGGGAAAAGAAAGAGAGGAAGAAGAAGATGTCTCACACAACAAAAAATGAGGAATAAGGGGAAGGTGCTCGAAAACACACTAAATTTAGAGTTCAAGAAAGTATTAGATCTTAATCACATTCTGATGGAACCAAGAGAAAGTGTATGGAAACTAAATTATCTAGAGATATGAGAAATATTAATCCTCCTAAATTTGAAGGAAGCACTAGCAGAGAAGAATATGAGGTATGGTTAATTCAAATAGAGAAGTATTTTGAAATAAGAAACTATTTTGAAGTCAGTAAAGCTATGTGGGGAGCATTCTAGTTAGCAAGAGAAGCCTCTAACTAATGGATGAACAAGAAGATGGAACTTTGAATTAGTTCCTTAAAGCTAACTTGGAATGACTTTGTTGAGATTTTTTGAAAGAGGTGGTTACCCCAACTCTTTTTTAATAAAAAACTCATTGATTTCCAAAATTTGAGACAAGGAGATATGTCAGTGAATGAATACTAGGAGTTCACTCATCTCTTGAGGTATGTCTCAATTTACCAAAAAGATGAGCGATTTTGAATTAGGAATTTTATTATGGGACTAAATAGCCAAATAGGTGGAGAGGTGGATGTACATGGTCTGACCATTATGGACCTGGTTTATGAGAAGGAAATCAAGCAAGAGCAAAAGCTCAAAGCCACCTCAGTCTACTAGGAGAAGAAGAATCAAAAGACGAATAGAGGATATCAATTTAAACAAGCTCCCAAGAAGTTTGATCATGGGTAGGAATTTCAAAGGCAAAGGGACAAAGTATCCCACAATAATTGGAATGATTCAAGGAAGGATTGTCAAGGAAACAACTAGAACATTGGTAATTATAGCAAAGCTGGAGGGAATGGTTGTAAACCTTCTAGGCTAGTGAAAAGAAGAGGTCCAGTAAGAGGATTATTTACATGTGGAGGGGATCATTTTGTTAGTCAATGTCCCAACAATCCATCAAGTTCACAACCACGTGGTAATTGACTTCCTCCTCAACGGGTTGCATTTCAGCAAAGGATCCATGTAGTAGTGGACAATCGAAAAACTGAATACCAGATCACCCCGGTGGAAAATCTAGGTACTTTGTTTGGTTCCCTATCTCCATACTTATTGATACAAGAGCCACATAAAAAAAAATTCACCTACAGTAGCTAATCATATTTCTAGGAAAGCCACTTTTATGGAAAAATATTGGGTTGTAGAATATGCAAACCAAGCAAGAGAAACAGTGAACCAATGTTTATTTGAGGCAAGGGTTGAACTTCCAAGTTTCTCAACGAAAGTAAACTTTTTGTAGCACCTTTACGTTTGTATGATGTTATCTTAGGTATGAATTGGCTATGGAAGCATAGAGCTAAAGTGGATTGCCATGCTAAAATCGTATAATGTCTAGATGATCTAGGTAATCCAATATCTTTTCAAGGAACACCTTAAATGAAACTGCGATAGATTTCGACTATGCAAATGCATAGGGTGAAAAAGAAAGGTTGCCAACTCTTTGTAGTTAAAATGGATAAACTAGAAGAATTCAAGGAAGTAACTCAAGATAATGTCATGTATGGATAAATGCAAGATTCTCAAGAATATGAAGGAGAAGTGGTGGTCTGGAGAAATAGATATGGAGAATTATCCAATCTTACATAAATTTTTGGATGTCTTTCTAGATGAACTACCTAGACCGCCTCCCAAGAGGATATTTGATTTCTCCACTGATCTAGTACCAGGGTTAGAATCTATATCTAAAGTACCCTATAGGATGAATACAATGGAATTAATGGAACTTAAGGCACAATTGGAAGAGTTGTTGTCCAAGGTGCGTTCAAGAAGTTGAGTCAACTTTTTGGCCAAGAAGTGGAAGTGTTTTCCTTGATTTTTAGAATTTGTGACATTTGACCTTCAAATTTGAAGCACTTAGAGATGGAATCGTAAAAAAATTCAATAATCATAAAATGTAGTACTCAAATTCTAGTTTCCAAATATGTAATTTATTTCAATACCTAGATAATAAAAATTGATTTTCAATAGGAATTTCTAAAAACCATTGTTTAAAAGTCACTTGTTTTGTACCATACCATGCATGTGTACGTCATCCATATTTTCACCTAAATAATCACATTTTTCTAAATCCTTTTGGGAAAAGATTTGTAACTCATTGAAGCACATTTTTGATATTTTTTTGTAATTTTTTATTAATTTTTTTTTGTTAATTTTTTATTGGACATATTTGTTGTTTTCAAAAATTGTTGTGTACATCAAACATAAGATGACCTAAGTTTATCATTTTTTATTTTTTTTTCAAATTAAAAAGAATTGTCTGAAGTACGTTTTGGTGCAATTCATATTACAAAAAAATATTTTAATAAAAAGTTATTAAAATACTAAAAAACCCTAATATTTCAAGTTTATGGACCAGTTTCATCATAAATTAATTGAAAAATGAAAAATGAATCCAATTGTAAAAAAATTACATATTTAGAATTTGCACTGTCTCATCTATATGGGTTTTAATTTTGTCAATTTTTTTTGCAAAATAGGTCTTCAGACATATGTCCAAAGTCACTATTTTCCTGTGACATTTCCATGACCTTCAAGTTGCAGGTCAAACCAGGTCCAAAGCTTAGGTTTGGGTCCCCAAGCCATTTCCCGAACCAAAAAACAAGCCAAAAACCTGACCAAAAATTCATATTTTAAAAAATAGGATCTCGTTCTAAAATGATATCCCATTTCATAAAAAAAAAAAATTATGGTTCTACAAAATGAGATCCCGTTTTGAAAAGTTACCAAAAATGGAAAGTTTTCAAAACAAGATCCTATTTTGAAAAGTTGTCAAAAATGAAAAGTTTCCAAAAATAGAAAGTTTTCAAAATAGGATCCCGTTTTGAAAAACAAGATCTTGATTTTTTTAAAAACGGGATCATGTTTTAGTTTTATGCTCAGGACCTCGAACCTAAACAGGATCCTATTTTGTTGAACTCGATTTCAAATTTTTTACTAAGGCAAAAACTTCCACATTTCATGGACTCATCTTCTTGCATTTACTTTCCAAATGATTGATAAGACCCAGTGTTTCACCTCGGGGAGTGCTAGTGATCTTCGTGAAGAAGGATGGTACCATGCGCTTGTGTATAGATTATCAGATGCTTAACAAAGCTATGATAAAGAATAAGTACCCATTGCCACATATTGATGATCTTTTCGATCAAATGTAAGGAGCATTAGTGTTTTCAAAGATTGTTCTACGATCTGGTTATCACCAACTAAGAATCAAAGATGAAGACAATTTTAAAACTACTTTCAAGACTTGATATGGTCATTACAAGTTCACAGTCCTACCCTTTGGACTTACGAATGCACCAACAACATTCATGAATTTGATGAACAATGTATTTAGAGACTGCTTGGATAGGTTTTTATTAGTATTCCTTGATGATATCTTAATCTATTCCAAGAATGAAGAGGAGCATTGTAAACATTTAGAGATAGTTCTCCAATGGTTGAGAGAGCACTTGGGAAGACTCTCTAAGTGTATATTCTTTCAAAAGGAAGTGTAGTACCTAGGTCACATAATTTCGGAAAAAGGGATTGCAATGGATCCAAATAAGATAAATGGGGTGCTTGAGTGGCTTGTGCCCAAAAGTGTACCAAAGATTAGAGGTTTTTATGGGTTTGACTTGTTAGTATAGGAAGTTTGTTGCAAACTTTTCTAGGATAGCTTTTCCTATTACTTGATTACAAAGGAGGAGTAAGAAGTTTGAGTGGTGGGAAAAATGTCAAGCAACATTTGACCTACTCAAGGAGAAGTTGACTACTACACCCATGTTGAAGATAGTTGATCCTGAACGAAACTTTATTTCCATAACAGATGCATTAGGAGGTGTTTTTGATGCAAGAAGGGAAAGTCATAGCCTATGAATCTAGGAAGCTAAATCCCTATGAACAAAATTATGCATCGCATGATTTGGAGTTAGAAACATTACAAATGTGGATACACTATGTCATGGGGAATCCTTTTGAGTTGAAGATCGATCATCATAGTTTGAATTATTTATTACTCAACCCAATTTGAATATACGAAATAGGAGGTGGTTGGGGTTGATATTAGATTATCACTTTGACAACATCAACTACATTAAAGGAAAAGAGAATTGAGTTGTGGATGCCCTAAGTCATCAAAGGTATATTGCCTCAATGGTAACAATTCAAACCAAATTTAGGGAAAAAGTGTTGCAAGAATCCATTAATGATGAATTCTACAAGAAAGTTAAGCAAGCACTCATGGATAATCCACAAGATGCAAGATATGAAGGTTATCACTTTGAACCAAGTGGATTACTAAGGTTTAAAGGTAGATTATATGTACCTAATTCAGAGGATTTAAGGAACCAAGTGTGGAAAGAAGTTCACAATGCACCATAATTTGGACATCCTGGTGTGACAAAGATGATGGTAGATGTGAAGCTGCTATAGTTTTGGAAGGATGTGAAGGGAGAGGCTACAAGATTTATTGCAAGATGCGTAGAATTTCAAAGGGTAAAAGCAAAACATCATCACCTTGCATGTCTTTTATATCCACATGATACACTCAAAAGCAAGTGGAAAGTTATTAGTATTAACTTTGTGCAAGGTCTACCTATGTCAAGGAGTAAGCACAATGCCATTCTAGTGGTGGTAGATAAGTTAACTAAGGTAGAACATTTAATACTGGGAAATATAATTGATGAATCTCCTATCATAGCTCAAAAATTTATTCAAGAGATGTTTAGATTGCATGGGATTCTTGAGAAGATCATTTCAAATAGGGATGCTTGTGTGACATCTATTTTTTGGAAAACCTTGTTCTTTTCACTTGGAACTAAGTTGAATATAAGTTCAGCCTATCATCTAGAGATGGAGGGGAAAACTGAGAGAGTTAACTGAGTGCTTGAATATCTACTAAGGATGTATTGCATGGATCAATAATACAAGTGGGAATATTACCTTCCTTTGGTTGAGTTTTCATACAATAATTCTTATCATTCAACAATAAAGATGGCTCCATTCAAAGTATTGTACGGAGAAAAATGTTGAACTGCTATAAGCTGGGATAAGCTAGAAGATAGGATAAGTCTTGGGATATAAATGTTATCAGAAATGAAGGAGCAAGTAGGAATTATTAAGCAGAGGCTAGCTAAAACCAATGATAGGTAGAAAAGCTATGCAAATTTTAAGCAGGTACCCAAAATATTTATAGTAGGAGAAATTTTTTTGTTGTGATTCAAACCTCATAAGATTTCCATCAAGTTTAGAAAGTCTTCCAAACTAGCTCCATGCTATGTAGGTTCTTTCGAGGTTCTTGAGGAAATAAACTCACTTGCTTACTGAATTGTGTTATCACCAGCTCTTGCTAGGATGCACAATGTCTTTCATGTCTCATACCTTAAGAAGTATATACCATGGGATAACCATGTTATTGTTTGGAATGCTTTATAGGTACATGACCTAGGAGTGGTAATAATTGAGCCTCTTAAGGTGCTCAGAGCACATAAGCTTCGCTTGTGTAACTAAGAGGTTCTACAATGCAAAGTCCAGTGGGACCAGTATGCAAAAGATTATGCTACTTGGGAAGACTATGCTGAAACCAAGCAGAAGTTTCCTCATGTCTTTCATGCTTTTGATAGTTCTTAAAAATAAATTCTAACATGTTTTTCTTATAGTTTATGTCTATGTCTACTACTTAAAATCATTAGGGCTGATGATTCACAAGGGGGGATATGAACTACACCCTGTTGTGTTACTACTTATTTACTTTTACCTAGTTGGTTGAAAATGCTTTAGAAGAGTGTATTTATGCTTTATGTGTTTTGGAAATATCAATAGTAAATGTTGATTTAATTTGAAGTGATGAAATTTCCTAATTATGAAAATATATGATACAAGTGAATGTATTTTTTTCAGCCAAATACTATTGCAAAGTGTAAAGTTGGATGTACGAAAGTATAAAGCCTCCTAAAGAGAGGGGAAGTTTCACTCAGGGAGAAGAACTTGGTTTGGTAACCTTTGATAAAATACCTAAACTAAGCTTTCACACACACACAGACACTTCTATTTTTGTCAAGTTGGGATAATAGTTGGGAAATAGTAAGTTATATTTAGTCTTGTTTGTGTTTTTATTTGTGAATGTTCTTGCTTAGGAGTTTAAGTATTGAGTCTCTTTGAAATGCGTGAGTTCTTCTTTACATGTTTATATTTAATCAATGGGATATATACATAAAATGTATATATACGTATATATGCATGTGTCAAATGATAAAATCATAATAATGAGTAAATACGTGCATAAGTATATGTAGATAGACATATCTATGCATGCTCATGAATGGATTACCCATATGCATGGGAATATCATTCAAACAAGGTGACATATATATATACTTATATATACATACCATGTATATATGATGGTCGATATGATTGTGAATATATGTATATAGTATATGAATATATACATATATATGTATATATATGTGTGTGTGTGTGTGTGAGTGTATGTATATATATACATATATATATTAACTTATGAGTATGTATTGATGAAAAGGATATGGCCATAATAGTATGTTAATATATATATGTATGTATATATGTACATATGTATATTTATGTACACATGCATACATCAATATGTAAATGTGTATTCATATATCGGATAATGTATTTAATGTATTATATGAATTTGAGAATTGAGATATATATATATACATATATACATGTAAACATATATAGATATTATATATATAATCATTATATATGATAATGTTTACCATAATGGTGAATTATTTAACTAGGTCATAAAATATAAAATATAGCTTATGTGTATTGTGTGCAACATGGTAACAAAGGGAATAGTGCTAAGTTGAGACAATACATATATTAATAAGTGATGCTTAAAACATTTAAAGTGTTGTATTGTGAAATATTTACAGTGTCATATAAAAGTGTTTAGTATCTAATGCTTTTCAATGTGTAAATATAGCTGCCAAGACTTTATCAAAAGAAAACAACAGTGAATGCTCATGCACAGGAAGTATTGACCAAGTCAAATAGCCCATAGCGACCCATGTAATATGACATGAATGGCATAATTTGGCACCAACTAAGAATGGTATGAATTGATTAGAAGTCTACCTTTCAATATGAATTTCTAGAATGTGAAGTATTTTTGAAATATGTAAAAATGGTCAAGTATGCAGCTAGCCAAGCAAGTCAACTTGTAGGAGGAAATTACCTTGCATTTCTAATTATCATTCTTGCTATCTATTCTAGTATCAACTCATTCACCTTGGTTGCATATGTGTTTGTTGTACAATGAATTTAGTTGCCACCTTTTCTTTTAATTGGTGATTCAAACCTCTTGAGTTGAGAAGTTTCATTCTTGATGCCCTATTTTTAGCCTTTAATTGTTGATCTTTGTGTATAAATTGAGGTGCTCTCAATCTCATAAGGGACACATATTTTCTACATTCTTGTTGTGGTTTTTCTGAGTTGTTATAATATGATTTTCTAAGTTGAGTGAGATTTGAGAGTTGTGAGAGGAATTTGAGAGTGAGATTTTGGTGGAAAGAGAGAAGGTTTATTTTGGAAATTGCATACTAAGTTAAGAGAATGTTGAGATAGGAATCCAATACGATCAATTAGAGCATTGCATAAACAGGCATGATGATCTCTACTCTTTTATACTTTTTATGTTTGGAATGATTGTGTGTCATTGATTGTTTTGATTTGAGGATTATATCATCTATTTGTAGGAAAAGATTATTTTATTCCTAAATGAAATGGAAAGATTGCTTGTTGTACTTAGTGCAAAGATCTATATTGCTTAGAGTGTTTATACATATTCCATAATAAGGAATGAGTGGTTATAGTGGGGTTAAATACTATATAATGGATATAGCTTATATAGCTAACGTCTAACCTAGTTGAGACTTAGAGTTACTTTGTTTTACTTAGATGAATTTTCTTATCTAACATAGAGGTTATAGGTTATTCCCAAGGTTAAGGTTACTCCATGGCATAAGGGAATAGCCTATGCATAGGTTATGAATGGTCAATACAAATTGAACTAGGAAGGTGGGTGAAGTATATGATTTCCACTCGAAGTACTAGGTGATGAATACTTTGGCCAAAGTAGTGTAAGTTGCCACTATTTACACTGTCATTTCACTGTGATCTAGGTTTACCTACTAGGTAGAGGAATGTCATATATGTAGGTTGTAGCCACTGTGTGACAGATCTAGATATGTAGGACACAACACCAAGCTTAGGAAAGGCCAATATTTATTATGAGGTTACCAAACCAATCACTTCATCGAAGGGTAGGGTCATCTATTAGTTTCATAGTTGTGTGGGGGACTGCAGTTTGTCCAAGGTTGGCAGAAAAGTGCTTGAGTGATGCTTCTGGTCATCAGTAAGAAACCAAGATTTGATGGAGAGAACCTAGACCATCCGCACGTCTATTGCCAGTAAGCTCCACAAAGCCTTTCTTATGTTTTTTTGTATCCATATCTATGGAAATATTAAAAAAGGGAAATGATATCATGTTATCATGTACTCAATAATCATTACTTGGAAAGTTGTAATACTTTGATATAATGCAATGAAAAAAATTGCAAAGATATTTATTTAAAATGTGCATGCTAAACTTTATAGTTTTGAAAAGAAAAAATTTATTGGTCATATGGTTAGATGCTTAATCTATTTGCTTGAGATTAAAACTTGGGAAAGTTATTGTGTAGAACAACGAGCATGTTACATATATTAATATTAGATAAATATGATGAGTCTAATATTTAAACCTAAAATTAGATATGTATTGGAAATAAATTCAAGTTTAAAGGGGATTTCATAGGGGGAAAAAAGAGAGGATGAGGGTGGGGGAGGCGGGGCAGACTAGGGAGATAGAATGATAGTCTAGGAAGGGGTGAGAAAAAAGAGAAGGGAAGGTTATGAAAGGAGGTTCAAAGACAAGGTAAAGGGTGAGGGGTGAAAGAGAAAGATCAATGAGGAGAAAGATGTAAAACGAGGGGGTTTAAGAGAGGTTGCCAAGCTGGGCTATGAGGTTGGTGGCATGGCCATTGATGACAATGGCCTCTTAGAGTTTTCACTTGAATAATTTATCTTCGTTGACTAGAACTTGGGTGGATTCAAAGTAGATGTGGTGTTTGGTGTTGTGGGGTACGATTAACTTAGGCACTAACAATCCACAAATCACAAGGATTGACTCTTTCCAAGGCAATAATTGATATAGGAATGAAAGAAAGAGAAGGCTTAATATTTGTTGCTATATCATGTGTTAAATCCTTGGATGGACTCAAAATATTGCCACCATTTTTGTACGATCGTTATGTAAAAATGTAAATAGAGAAGCAACTCACCAATAGGAGAACTAAAGAAGAGAGACTCAAATCTTTGGAAACACAATAATTTTATGTAATGTATACATTATTAGATATTATTCTTCTATTAAAATCTAATTACTTAGCATTGAGATTATATTTTTGGTTTAATATGAAATGTCCCATTCATTATCTTTTAATATGTTGATTGTGCATTTGAAAAAATATGAAATGCTTTAGATAAAGTTAATAGATGGGATTAATATGAAATGGTTCATTCATTATTTATAAAAGATAGTAATAATTTATCCAAACACAAGAAAAATATGTCAAATTAATAATTTACATACCACACTACAGATGTTATTAGCATAGATATCTTAAATACATCTATTTAAAAGACACCGATAGATATCAGTCTCGAGGCACCTATATTTAAATTGTTATTGAGAACATATAGACACCTCGAGACTAATATATCTCGATGTCTTTTATATAAATGTATTTAAGATATCTATGCTAGTAAAATATAAACCTAAAAAACATAATTAATATATTACAAACAATATTAACATTAATTGAAAAATAAAATCAATATTAAAAAATAAAATAAAATTATAAAATTGAACCTATAATTATATATGAATAATAATTATTAATATTATTATTTAAAAAATAATAATTATATTTATTAAAATCTTATTATTTTTGTCTATATATTTTAAAAAAATAGATAATAATATTGTTAAAATTTCCATATAATGTATATTAAAATCAATTATTTGTATATTATAATTTACTCATTATTAAAATAAATAAAAATTAAAATTTAAAAAGTTTTAAACATATAATTTATTATTTAATATATAATATATAATAATTTATTATTTATATAAAAGGAAAAATAAAAACATAGTAGCATTTTCTCTACTCTACGAAAGCAATCAACTTTTTACGAATTAAGATATATTTCGAGACTTGGGAAATTAAAAGAGAGAATCCATAAAGAAGTCTATGAAAACTTGCATCCAATATAAAACCAAAAGATTACACAGGGTTTTCCCCAAATTCGCCAAATGAAAGCATAAAGCCAAATTTTATTTCTTGGCCAAACAATATTTTGATATAGTGAAGGGATGAAAGAAAAATATCAAATAAGCAGATGGAAACTGATACCCTAAATGATCAAAACAAAAGCAAACACACAACACTCAAAGAAACATCATCAACAAAAGATAACAAGAGGCACAAGAAATCAAACAAAAGGAAGAATGAATATAAGAATGATAAAAAATTAAACAAGGAAAAGATAACCTTTAAGAAAAGCAACAACACCAAAAAATCAGAATGCCTTGAAGATATTCCAAAAATAGATGTAGAGGAAAAAAACAAGCGAAGACATCAAACTTTTGGAAGAGGCAGCAATTATCTGCAGAATAATCGGACCAAGGAAAAAAAGAGAAGCCATAGAAGATTGGGTGAGGAAAAATTGGAAACATGACCATGCTATTAATTTTTTTCCTAATGGCTTCTTCATGGTGGCATTCCTTTTCAAATATGAGAGAGATACAGTCTTAAGTAATGGTATCTGGAAAATAAACGAGTGCCCATTATATATGCAAAAATGGGTACCTAATTTAATCCAAGAAACTATGACCCAAATTCAAAAGTGAAATGGATTAGACTCTATAATATGCCTATAAAATATTGGTTGGAAGAATGCTTGGAAAATATTGGGAGATCCTTAAGCACTCTGATAGACATTGACATCAGGCTATTGGAAAGAAATTCATACCTTTATGCAAGATTTCAACTAGCTACAATTAAAAAAATGCCAAAAGAAATAATGTTAAAATCCAGAATAGGGGTCTAGAGACAAGAATTAGAGGTAGAGGATGCAAAGTTCTATTTCCTGAAATGTGGGAAAAGAAATCACATATCAGAGAAATGCATGATCCCCACAAAGGTAAGAAAGGTATGGAGAAAGAAGGAAATCAACAAAAATACATAAGTTATTAGGGACTCACGAAAGGAAAGCCCTTAAAAGAAGAACTCAAAGGAAAATAGTTGTGAAGCAGATTCAAAATTAAGCAAAGACAAGAAAGAAGCTGAAAAATAAGACATTTGTTCTACCCAAATCCACATATAAAGCTTGAATAACCCAAAACAAGATTAGGAGGTGGACAAGGAAATATTTTCTAATAGTGAAAATGAGGAGTTTGATGAATTGGAAATATTAGAGACAAGAAGCATATCTCAGACAGTGGCTTGTATGTTGGAACCCATTAAAAAATCCAAAAAGAAAAAAGGCTACAAGTCAAATAAGCAAAAAAGGGAAGAATTTTCTCAAGAAGAGGGAATTAAAAGTATCAAAAAAATTTGGCAGGACACTAAGGGAGGAGAGAACTCCCTCCTTAGGGAGCCATGAAGATAGTAACATGGAATGTTAGGGGTTTAAACACCCCCAACAAAATACGCTTAATTAAGCATCAAATCGAGAAGGTAGACTCGAACATAATACTACTACAAGAAACCAAATTAGAAGAAGGAGCTCGAGTATTCCATATTGGAGGTTGGAAAGAATCATACTCAAAATCATATGGAATGATAGGAGGCTTGGGGATCCTATGGCACACTAACAATATTGGGTAAGAATAATTGAAAAGGAAGTAAATTGGATAATGAGTGAGGTGTCAAGCCTAAAGTACAACCTCAAATTCACCTTGTTCAACATATATGGTCCAGCTAGAAATCAAGAGAAGGAAAAATTATGGGCAACATTAAGCCAAAAGCTTGCCATATACAACAGGGGGAAAGTGATTATGGGTGGATATTTCAATGCAGTGCTTAGGAAAGAGTAGAAGTTTGGTGGATTGAACAAGATAACAACTTCAATGAATGATTTTGGCTGCTTTTTAACCAATAATGACTTAATTGATGCCCATAAAAAGAATGGATCATTCACATAGTCAAGCAAAAGGGAAGGTTCCTATTGTATTAAAGAGAAATTGGATAGATTCATCTTCTCTTAGGAATGGTTAGAAGCTAATTTCAATCTAGAAGCATCCATTCTCCTACTAGCCAGTTTAGATCGTCTTCCCATCAAATTCTCAATCATATCAGAGAAAACCCAAAAGAAAGGTGCATTTAAAGTAGAAAAGATATGGTTCAGAAGGGAAGATTTGATATCCCAAATTGAACAATGGTGGTATGAAGCCCAAAGGTGCATGGGGACTAAAATCTTCATTTTTACAAATAAATTGAAGCACATCAAAAGAAACCTTCAAGAGTGGAACTAGATAATGTTTAAAAAAATCTTATTTGAGAAGGACAAATTAGAGGATGCATTATCTAAACTAAATGAAAAAGTAATAAAACAAGGGATGTTTCAAGAAGATTACAAAAAAGGAAAAGCACTTATGGTTGAAAATGAGGAGATATTAGCAAGGGAAGAAGAGTATTGGCACACCAAATCTAGAGAGGTCTAGGTATGTGAGGGAGATGCTAACACCAAATTCTTCCAAAACACCTCCAAAATAAAAACAAATCTCACAAAAGAATAACGAAAATACAAACCTCTGATGCTAGGTTAACTAAGGAGACCGAGGAAATCCAAGAAGAAGCAATTAAGTTTTTTAAAGAACTTTTAGCCTCGAAGGATGCAACTAACTCACTTAACTATGGGGAAATCCTCAAAAACATCTCAAAGCTAATCTCTTAGGAAGATAATGAAATGCTCAAAACACCCTTCACAAGAGAAGAAGTAAAGGCTATTATTTTTCAAATGCATCCTTAAAAAACACCAAGACTAGATGGCTTTCCATCTTTTTCTATCAAAAGTTATGGCACTTCCTAGAAAAGGAGGTCTAGGAAATTATGGAATATTTTAGGCAAAAGAAGAAATTCATCAAAGATATTAATAACCCAGTATTGATGTTAATACCAAAGAAAGAGGTACAACATTCTAACCTAGGGGGTTATTGTCCAATTTTACTATGTAAGACTATTTATAAAATAATATCAAAATCTCTAGCCAATAGATTAAAGAGACTACTTGAAAGAATTATCTTAGCCAACCAAAGTGGATTTAATCCAGGGTGTGACATTACTGATAGCATCATTATAGAAAATGAAGCCTTACATACAATCAACAAAGACAGGGTACAAATCATGTTGATAAAACTAGATGTGAGCAAATCTTATGACAGAGTGAGGTGGAGATTCTTAATCAAAATCATGGAACAGTTTGGATTCTTCAAGGATTGGCTCCAAATGATATTCTATTGCCTCTCAACAGTAAGATACTCAGTCCTAGTAAATAGTATGCCATGTGGATTCTTCGAAAGCATGAATGGTTCAAGGAAAGGGGATCCAATTTCCCCCTTTCTCTTTGTAATAATGGAAAAAGAACTCAACAAAAACATAGAAAAATATCAAAATCAAGGGTGTTAGAAAGGGCTACAAATCACTCCAAATATTGAAGCAATCACCCATCAACAATTTATGGATGATATGATGTTATATGGATAAGCTACAATTAGTGAGGTAAGGATTAAAGAGTGTATGAGAGAATATATTAATGCCCCAAGACAACAAATAAATAAATAAAAATAAAAAATCTACTTCTTCAACACAAAGAAATCATTGCAAAGAAGGATAGAAAGTATACTGGGTTACAAAATAGATGTAACTCCATGCAACTACTTGGGAGTACATATTTTCAAAGGAATAATAAGAACAAAATTATGGGAGCAGATAAAAGAGAAGTGCAAGGAGAAAGCACTGAACTAAAGGAGCAAATTTCTCACACTCATATGATGAATAACAATGATCAAAGTTGTTTTATCTACAATACCAATCTACACAATGTACAGTATGCAACTAACAAAAAAAGTTGCAGCAAGCCTAGAAAGCATCCTAAAACATTTCATATGAGAAGGATCAAATGAGCAACATAGAGTACCTCTAATCCATTGGGACAATGTTTGCAAATATTAGGTTGATGGGGGAGCAAGAATAAGAAACCTAAAAGTTCACAACTTGGAATTAGGAGCCAAACTAATATGGAAAATGTATCAAAATCCCACACTACTAGGTGCATAATAATGCAACAAAAGTACCTAGAAAGTGTGGAACTAGAGAGGATTCTTACAATTGCAAACCCCTGAGGTGGATCACATGTATGGAACTTCATGTTGAATTTCATACATATAATAACTAATCGCCTAACATGGAAAATAAATGATGGAAAGAAAGCAAAATTTTCACAAGACTCATGAGGGGATGGGGGGTATAAACCACTGATAGACTATCTAGAGTTAAAGGATCATATTCCATCCTTTAGTAGTAGGTTTTGAAATTATGTTAGGGATTTTATGAAAATGGATAAGAATGGAATTTGTAGATGGACAGATTTCCACTCCCTCCCAATGGAAGAAACAGTCAAAGGACGACTTACAAAAATAATGAAAGAAAGGAAAGTATGTCTAAATAACCAAAAGGATAGAATAATCTGGTGTGGGGAAAAATCAAGAAGATACTTTGTAAAGCTTGGCTATCAAATCTAAATGATAGAAGGTGACAAAATATGGCCATAAAAGCTATGATGGATTCAATGCATACTACCAAAGGTAGCTGCCTTCACATGGATGACACTACATGGATAGATACTAACAGGTGATAGATTGAAGTCAATTGGAATGGAAGGACCCAACTGGTGTGTCGTGTGTAAAGAAAGTGATGAAAATGCAGATCATTTACTACTAAACTACCCCTATGTAGGACAATGTTGGGACTTTCTTTTAAAAAATCTAAATTGGGCCACACCGAGAAGCAACAACATATGGGAATTCTTCCTAAGTTGGCCAATGATCAAGAAAGAAGCATTCTGGGGGGAAATTTGGTTGGCAACACCATCCATAACAATATGGAACATATGGAAAGAAAGGAACAAATTATTTTTTCAAGATAAGTCAAAGACAACAAGTGAATTAACAACGGATATAGAAAGAAACATTTCAAAATGATTGAATTCACATATAAAATTGCAAAGGAAAATAAAATTCATAGTTTGGGATGAGGAGCTCATGAAGAATTGGAACCTGTTGAAGGTTCCCCCTTCTTTCAGTTTGCACCAGATCCTAATATGAAAAGATCAAAGGAAAAGTGGAATCCACCACCAAGGGGAAGGCTGAAGCTTAATATTGATGGGGCATTGAGAGGAAACCCAAGAAAATTAGGCATTGGATGCATAATAAGAAACATCAAAGGACACATAGTTGATTCTCTATCAGCCAAAATAAAAAATGGCAACAAATAATGCAATAGAGTTAAAAGGGACTCTAAGAGGCCTTCAATTATGCAAAGACAAAAGTGTGAAAAACATAGAAATAGAAAGTGACTCAAATGTCAGTATAAATGTCATCATAAGAGGGTAGATCGGTGATTGGAATCTCCAATCAAAAGTATTGAAAATAAAGGAATTAATGCAAGAATTAGAAGTCCAATCAATTATCCTCATCTACAGAGTCTAAGCTAATAAAGTAATGAATCTTCTAGCAAATCAAGGATTAGATCAACCTAAGGAGATTAAAACAAGTTGTCAAACAAAAAATTGTTAGGGTCTTAACACAATAATCTCAGCTGAAATGTGCAGGCCTAAAACAAATCAAGCTTAAGGGTGACAGGTAAAGTACTAGTCACATAAGTATTTATTATACCATATGCCTAAACCTTGTTTAATAGGCTCAAAACCAAGACTTGACAGATTAGATTAAAATAGGGAAAAGCCTAAAATTTTTTAATCCCCTCGATCTGAAAACCTTGAACTTTGCAACATTGAACATTCATAATGATATTCAAGGGTTTTGGCAAGAAACAAAAGTTAATTGGCATAATCAAACTAAACTAACATCTCATATTCCTGTTAGTGATCCAAATCTACACCCTAATGTTAATTTGTGAATGAACTTAGCAGGTTTGGATGTAACATGGAACTGCTTTTAGGTTGTTGGTGTCCTATTCGAAAGTGGACCTCCAGATTATGGGTTGGCTTCCATTTTTGATGCCACCTAACTATTGATTCCTGAGGTAAAGGGTAAGAAATGCATGAAACATGAACCTAAACTGAAAATATCTAAGGTGATACACCAAAAAAGAATTGGGACCTAATAACAACCTATCACATTCAAATCAATATCATAAAACTTGGTTTACACAACTCATTTTCAAATGCAGTTCACATAAGTAATTTATAAGGAGGTCTCTAAATAGGGATTTTAGAAGGAAAAAAAAGGTCTCACAACTAACATCACTATTGAATAACACAACTTATAACCTGTTAACATGCATTTTTTGCTAAACAGATGCCTAAACATGAGACAAGTTTGCAAGGAAAGATAAATTTTCACAAGACAAACTGATCAATCATTAACACCATATTATGAAATATGAAATGAGAAGGTAAAATGCTCTATTTTATTGATTCAAAGTTACTCACTGTATAACAAGTCCATCTGAGTTACAATACTGCTCCATGCTGAAATAACTTCAAAACTAAAGCTATCACTCAGCTGGAAAGAAAGAACTGACTCCAAAATGCCAAAATGAAGCTACTTAAGCAAAAAATATCACACAACTCCCATGCCTTCCCATCTAGAAGGTTCTGGTTGGATGAGGCACAAAATCCAAGAAAGAACCTTCTAAAATCACTCCAAAAAGTCCTCCAAATAGCCCAAGGTCAAGCCAAGACCATAGCCATCCAAAAAGTGTGACAAAACAGCCTCCAAAATGGCACATGTTTCTCCAAAATAGTCAAATTCCTCACTCACACACTCTCCTCATGTTTGCAAGTCATCATTTTGTCTCCTAGCCTTGACCCATGCAATATGTGTGATTTGAAAACACAAGACTCCCAAAAAAGCATTAAAGATAATAACTTGATTAAGTGATTCATAATACACCACTTAATCAAGTCATTTTACATTTCAAAGAAAAACACAAGAGGGCCCCACCACCTCTTTGAATTACATTACATTTGCATTAAAAATACATAATAAAAGTGATTTGCAAATCACTTAAATGATATCTTTATACTTTGAACAAAATGCAAAAATATAATGGAATATCAAAATGCTTTCAAAAGCATTAAACAAGGTCCAATTCCAAGGCATTTGATCATTTATACCTACTTCATTCTGCATTTCAAGGCCACATATGTTCAACATTCTAAGTTGCAAAGGCAAAAAAATAAAGGCCCAAATTCGGCCTATATGGTCATGAAGGGTTTCCACACTTCTTGGAAGGCACATTTGCAAGTCTTCAGGGCATATTACATGACCAAAGGTCAAAGAATATTACACATGTGGGACTTAGCACATTTTCCATGTCTCGTATTTTGAAGGACTTAACAAATTTGAAAAGGCAATGAACATAAGGCATGAAATGCCTAAGTTATGGCATTCAACCCCCACTTCACAATTAAATGTGTTGCATTTTTTAAAAAATGGGACAAAATTCCCATTGGCCACCAAGTAGGGTTTTAACCCTAAGCAACAAAACAAAGAGAAAATGCCATGGGGTTTGA
>VDFB02373365.1:109554987-109577950 GCA_007258455.2 Sequoia sempervirens | reverse complement strand
GGCATGAGGATGTAATTGTAGATAATCATGACAATCAAACCTTTTATTCTCCTAATATCTTCTCTAGACATGAAGAAGATAGTTTAGTGTTAGAAGATATCCCTATTGAGACCCATGAGAATCATATTCCTCCCTTTCTTGATGCCCCTACCATTTGGGAAGAATTATTTTGAACAAAAAATTCTAATCATTGGTAACCATGAAACTCCTATTCATCCTTCCAATCTCTTTCCTAGCTATGAGAGTTTCTTAGCACAAGAGAATATCAATGTTGACACACTCCATAATTCCACACCCTCTAATATCTCTTCTATTTGTGGGAATAAAGTGATAGAAGAATGTGCAAGAATAGAAAATCATGATAATCATAATTCATCTTCTCCCAATATCTCTCCTACATGTGACAAAGGTATTTTGGAGCTAGAAGATACACCCATTTAGAATCATGACAATGTTTAAAGCTCCTCTTCTATAATATCTCCTAATTTGGAACATATTATGGCACAAGATAATGAAATCATAAACACATCTCTTAACATCCCTCTCCCTAGTCTACATTCATCTTCTAACTCCTCCCCTATTTGTTGGAATTAGATGATCAAAACTTTAAGACCCATGACAATTCTCTTTATTTTTCTTCCCTTATAAATTGGAAGCCATTATTGGACAAAGGGATGTAATCATAGATAATCATGAAATTTATACTTGTTCTTCTCCTAATGTCTCTTCTACTGGTGAAGAAGATATTTTGGGATTAAACGAACTATTCATTGAAAGTCATGAGAATATTATTGCTCCCTTTCCTAATGTTTCCCCCATCCAAGAATACATACTTGAGCAAGAGGATCCAATCATCGAAAAACAAGAATGTGATGATTTTTCTTCTCTTGAAATTGAATGTGATCAACATCTTGTTTTCTTCTCTCCTAAAAACTCTCCTACTAGGTAGAAAATCACGTGCAAACCAAAAATCAACCTCACTCTAAAGCATCATGAATTGCTTGATATAGATTGACCACCATCATGGGAATGCTTTGACAATCATGAAACCTTGAAGAAAAAGGATATACAAAGACAAAATAAAATTGAAGAAGCCACAAAGTTATTGGAAGAGGCTTCAAAAACCTTTGAATTCATACCTATATCCATGGGGAAATACATGATCATAACAAAAGAATCTAAACAGGGTAGAGATAAGGAGGTAATGTCAAAATATCCACTTCAACCACCTTAAAAGAAAAGACAACATCCAAGACAAACTTTGAGCCAATAGAACAACCACCAAATCCAAAACAAGTGACAAAACTTTTTGGACGACAACTTGGGAAAGGATGTGATGCAATAGAAAGAGGTATTTGTTATTGTAATTAATATTTAAGTACACTTGCATAACTTTACTTAGGTAATATTTTAATTCTTAGGTTTATTATTCTTATCCTTATCTTGTTGAGCTATCTTGTTGCTCAAGATAAGATCAGGGTTATGCATACTTTTCTTTTATAAATAAAATATTCTCATGTAATTATGAATTCTTGAATAATAATATTTTGCACATCTTTTTGCAATAGCTTTGATTTTTCTATTTTTCTCTTCTGTGGAAGGTTTTTTGGTTTGCATGTCTAATCTTGGTTTCTAACATGGTATCAGAGCCTTGATTTGCAGCCCCTTCTTAGCTATTTTGGAGAATCTCAATACAAAGCACATTCGGGGTTCCTCGAGGGTTTCATTCCTTGAGCATATTCATGAAGCGTCTTGGATTAGATTGAGGTTTTCCATTGGATTCAGAGTGCTAGAAAAATTTAGGATTGACTTTTATTTCATTGATTTTGTTCATCGTTGAAGAAATATGTGAGGATTTCAAGTTTGGTGATTTTTCTGAGAGATTTGGGGGTTACCTAATTTTTGGAGCATTTTGGGCCAAAACGGACCTCGCTGTTGGATTCGCAGTGCCCATAAACCCCTATTTTCATATAAATTTTGTCCAGTTTGGACACAGATGACTGGGGAGGCAAAAAAAAATTCCCGAGGCCCATACAGCCCCAAGGCACTCTTCACGAGGCACAAATTTGGAAAAAAATTTAAAAAAAATAAAAAAAACCAGCGAAATTTTTCTCTGCCTATTATAAATGGATCATGTTGCCACCACTCTGCCCTTCGGCCACCAGGAGTGGCAGCCTTTTCATCTGCCACCAACGAAGACACCCCAGTGCCACTCATCTGAGTTTAGCCCTTGAGGGCTTTGCATTTGAAGTCAGGGTCACATTTGCGACTGGACCCCGAGCGCGAGCCCCCACCTCGATCACATTGGTGATCGAGGGATCCACTAAGCTCCAACCCCTGCCACCCAAAGTACCCACCCTGGTCACATGGGTGACCAGGGGCTCGGCCCTAGGACCTTGCCACCAGCCCCCTGGTCTGCCTAGGCGACTAGGGGCTTTATTTTTTTAGCCCCTAAGGGATATAGAAGGGCATATTGGGAAGATTTGGAGCACTTTCATGGAATTGGGCATAACTTTTGCATACGGTGTATTTTTTTTGCAAACAAGATATTATCAGAAAGCTAGTTTTGAGCTCTTCACAATGGTGTAGGTGTGATTTTTTGGTTTTTCTTTTTTGATATCTTTTTCAACCTCGGAAGTCACATGTTGTTGTTTTTACTCTGAGAGACATATCTTTTTACTCGCTTATCCATTTTTTGCCATTCTTGCAGTGTTGGAAAGCTAGTTTAGTCCTCTTCACATATCTAAGGTCTTTTTTTATTTTCTATTTATGTATGTTTTCATTCTCTACTTTTACAATCGTTGGGTTATTGTAATAAATGAACTGAGATAAAGTTCCATCAGGGGGTTTCTTACATAATAATCTAATTAGAGTGTGCATGGACTTTGATCTGCATCTTGTTATTGCTGACAACTCACATGAGTAATATCTGATTTCTTAGTCTCTTTTGGCCACATCTTGTCTTAGCTTGACAAATATCATATTCACATCAGTTCACACTTCAGATTGAGAGCCAATGGTTATTGATCTGCATTGGTTCAGATCCTTCTCAGTTTGAGGGCCATGTTTTTATGGTAAATGTTCTAAATTCTTTATGGTACTTGTTCCCACATAAGATTTTTAGTCTCAGTTTGGCATTGGCATCGAGATACATAGTTTCCAAATTCTATCATCATTTCATCTATTGTTGCTTCATAGATTCCAAGGTTGTTCTAGTTTGTGAGTTTTCTAGTGTTTTGTGGCATCAAGTCTGTTGTCGCATTATTATGAGTCCGCTTTGGTTTCTTGTAGACAAAAGTATCTTTCCTTGCTTGTCAGATTGTAGTTCTAGTGTTACTCCACATAGTTCTTCCAATGCTTCTTTGCAGTAGTCACCTTATTGTAGGGGGGGTTTGTCCCACTAGGTTTTCCTTCTCTACCTCATTCTTGCATTTTTACATGGGTACTTGATCGGGCCTTGTTGTCAAGACCCATTCATGCTTTCTTGCATTCATCTGAGTTTTAGGTGCATTCTTTTTTTAGTCTCCCTAAGTTGCACTTATGGGGGGGTGTTAGTGTAATTAATATTTAATTACACTTGCATAACTTTACTTAGGTAATATTTTAATTCATAGGTTTATTATTCTCATCCTTATCTTATTGAGCTATCTTGTTGCTCAATATAAGATTAGGGTTATGCATACTTTTCTTTTATAAAACAAATCTTCTCATGTCATTATGAATTCCTGAATAATAATATTTTGCACATCTTTTTGCAATAGCTTCGCTTTTTTTGTTTTTCTCTTATGTGGAAGGTTTTTTGGTTTGCATGTCTGATCTTGGTTTCTAATAGTATCCATGTCCCTATACAACCTAATGATCTTGGTTATTTCCCTTCAAAACAAAAACCTTCATCCAATGTACAAACTATCACAAAAAATTCTTCCAAGAACACTATAACCTTGGTACATCCTGAACTGATAGAAATCTCAATAAATATGTATCAAGGAGAAACTTTGTTTACTTATCACAATAAATAAAATTAGTTGTTGCTCCTTTCCATAGTTGCATGTTTTACATTCTTCACAAGGATCAGCATATAACAATCCATTCTTGGCTCACCCTTATGTTGCACTCAGTGGGGGTAAGGGGTTAGGAATCCTTATCCTCGTATGTCACTTGTCGTTGTATCTTTTGGCTAGTTGTTAGCTGTTGAAATAATGTTTCAAACAGCTCCCTTCGGGTCCCCTTTTTGCACATGTTCATGCGCTGGCCTGTGCGTCTCCTCGTTTCTTCGGCTTCCCGGCAGGTTTTGATCTTTCACTTTGTGCATTCCTCGCTTCGCAACTTTGGCAAGCGGCTCCTCGTTCGGCTCCTGAGATGCTGCGCTGGGTGCCCACGTGTCTCGCCTGCGGGGTTTTTCATTTTCTGTTGCTTTGTGTTTCCTTCGGGTTGCTAAGCCTTCCATAAGGGTCCGTTACTCCTAGGGTTCATTGAGGGGCCCACATCTTTGTACGTGGCGGTGTATCGCAATCTTTCCCTAGCAAGAATAGAATATGCTGCAGCGGGCTGCGAAAGATTTCTATTGGCCTTCTTTCTTTCCTAGCGGGACCTACCTTTGCTCACGTGTCAGCGGTTCGCAGTTTTTAAAACAACAGCAGGGATGAGAGCACCACGGGCTGCGAAACGCGGCCACGCATCTTTCGCCACCCGGTTCATGCGACCTTTCCCCATTTTCAAAGTAGCCTCAGTCCCCTGAACACGTGTCACTTCTCCGCAAGCTCTCGATCGATGGAGGAGGAGTTTTCATTTGGGCCACGATTTGCTGCCACGTGCCTTACATTGATTATCAAAGCAAGCTATGTGATGGCCAAGCGGGATAGTGTCATTGACTGCTGCTCGCCATGGTTCTCTAAAGTGGTGGGCGGCACTCGTCGCTTCGAAGCCTGGTTGGGACCACTGCCATCATTACAAAGGGCACGCCTGTAACTGACCAACTGGATGTTGTGCTCTGATTGGCTACTCTCATAACGACATTGGGAATATTCTTATTCGGGCATCATTACGGGAGATTGTGGAATCTTTCTGTTACAACTCTCCAGGCGGTGAGATTTTGCTCTCCGGCTATATATACTCTCTCTGTTGAGGGAAAAGGGTCCAAGATTTTTAGGAAGAATACTGGTTTTAGCAAGAGACGCCAGGCCTCTTTTGCATGTTTATTCGCAAGAAACTTTCAGACTGTGCCTATTGTTCGGCCTTTCTATTTTTTATGTCTTGATTAAACGTGAACTGTGCTTTTTATTGTCTTAAGCATTTCATTTGAGGAGACTTCTATATATTGAATGCAAACTTGCTGGTCTAAATCATGTCTTAATGACTCTTCTTAGCGGTGAGAATGTATGCGATATTGTTTTATGTCAATTAAATGAATTGTTTATGCTAATGCTTTAAGTTTTTGATATTTTGGAACATAACAATGTTATTCAGGCCTTTGAGTCTATGATTTATCGTGCCTATCAGAAAGCTTTGGCGCATCGCCTTAGATTAATATTTGTTTCATTATATCTGCTTCCTTTTCCCTTTCCAAAACCCATTATATAGAAGAAGTCGGCTTCTTTAAAATCGGAGGTCACTCAGTTTGGCGCAAAGGGGTCCCCTTGAACTGAGTTTCCCATAAAGGAACTGTTATCTCATCAATTTTAAGGCGTCAACAGCTTTTCCTTTTTTCTGGCAACGCCCGTGGGACCCAAACTAATGAAATCATCTTCTAAAAGGGTGTATGAGCCATCGGCTTGTAACTAGATCCCAAACTGCAAATAACCCAGGTTTACTAGTGCCTCCATTAGGGACAGTCTAGGCCGCAAATCAGTTAGTAACTGTTCCATTCCCACCACCTTTTCCTCTCACCATGTTGCCAGATACAATAGAAATTATGTAGCATGGGATGCTAGAAGCCCCCAAGAAGCTCCATGGTGGCCTGCATTTTGGGCCATTAGTTTAAGCAGAAAGCTCTTCCCACCAATTCATGGAGATAACACGAAATGCCGGCGAGCATTTGTAGGATGTAGCGGATGTCCGGTACATGGTATCACAGCGTAGAATGTAGCCCAGGGCTCCTTGGCTGCGTCTTCAAAGGCAAGCTCACAGGTGGTACCAACACTGACTCTAATACCATTCGCACTTGGGATGACCTCGGAGATCCATTCTATGAAAGGTTTTCAAATGACGGAGATCGTTCTTCGCTATATTATCAGTTATCCGTCATCAAACGAGCACCCCAGGAGGCTCTGACGGACTTCAATGCCCGATTTCACTCAAGTTGGCGGAGGATTCCTGTGACCATCCACCCGACCCTAGAGTTGGCGTTCATGTTCTATCTGAAGTCCATCAATCCCGACATTTCTATGATGATCAAGTCTCTGGGAGGAGCCACTTTACCAGATGCATATGCCACCACTGTCAAAGCAGAAAATCACTTGATAGACTGCGGGAAATTGCCTCCTCGACCTATCATGCCGATATTTCCTGAGATATCGAACGTAGCACAAGAGGTGGCATCAACCAGTGCGCGAGCAACTCCCCAATCAGCGTACTCATATACGGCCACTCCTGAAAACTTGGCCTCTACATCGAGTTCTCCCAAGAATGAGATGGGCGACCTTAAGGAGATGTTACGGACTATGGCGAATGATATAACAACCCTCAAACGGAACCAAGCAATGCCTCCGCGGCCTGCGTATCAGAACTATCAAGGTGGGCGGCCTACCTATCAGCAGAATCAATATCAGAATGCGCATCGCACTAACTCACCAGCGGCGACTATGAACCAAATAGTTCCGGTGCCTACACTGCTGGCAGGTGCGTCGCCGAGCTCTAGTAGAGAATTAACTGCAGGACAAAACAATTTGATTGATGACATCAATCCATGGTGCTTCCCTTGCAATGATGCGCATATGCCCGAAATTGTCCGCATGGCAACTTACAACAAAGGATAGCAGAGCAACGTAGTCAAGGTATTGCGACTGAGAACGAAGAATACAGATATGCCCCGATAATGGAGAATGCGGTCCTTACCGCGCAAATACAAGGAATGTCCCTAGAGCAAGAGTCCGACATTGTTCCTGATCATGCGCTCTTCTCATGGATGGAAGACGAGGAAATGGTGTTTGCAAATGATACGGCCAAAGCCGAAACGCTGCGGGTAAAGTCTAACTATAATACGCGCTCCAAGAGAAGATTCACCGGTGAGGCCGTTGTTTCACTTTCGAACAGTCCGCAATGCAAAGACATTTCGAATCAAATTCCTGGCGGTCCGACTGAATCCTTGTCTTCTCAACTGCGGAAGGAAATTATTATAACAAAAGCAAAGGAGCAGAAATCTAGCAGCTCCTCGACTCTTAATGTGGTAGAGCAGTTGAAGAAATCACCCGCTAATATGTCTTTATGGGACATTCTAGCTATCCCAGAGCAGAAAACCATACTCCAAAAAGCGCTTCAGCAACAGATGGACCCAGCACTAACCGAGCCTTTGGCCAGTACCGAGGTGGTTTATCAAATGCCACCAACTAAGGTTGTCGCAAACAAAGCGATGGAATCCCATGCGGAAGGCGAAGGTAGGCCAAAACCTCAACCCTTCTTCTTGACTCTCATTATAGGGGAGAAACTATTACACAACGCTATGATTGATTCTGGCGCTAGTACCATAGTTATGCTTAAACTAATAGCCGAAGCCTTGGGACTCAGCTACGAACCTATGAAGAAAGGGGTTATGCAGCTAGATGGAAATAAGGTTGATATTGTGGGTGTCATCAAAGCACTTCCGCTCACTCTATTTGCCTGCCCAAGTATCACGGTCCCGCAAGATACAGTGATCATAGATGTTCTGCCAATGTTTGGTCTTTGCCTTTCTCGAGAATTTACTTCAAAAGTGGGCGGCTATTTGTCTTTAGATTGGTCACATCTAATACTTAGAACCAAGCATGGCGCGAAGATGAAGATAGAATCAGAGGCTCTGCATTCCGAACATGTGGCGAATGAGGCCCTGATTAACTTTGAAGCCGCACACACCTCCATCACCAAGCAAGACATGTACAATGTCGAACTGCTAGAAGAGGAGAAGGTCAACGGAGATCGAAGTGATAATGAAGATGCTCTGTTGAGTGAACATATAAACAATGATCCCTTCGGAAATTATCATGCTACCGGATTAGGCACATATGTGATCTATGATGAAGACCAATTTCTTCCGAAGGTCATCAGAGAACCCGACAATGACCAAACAAGTGAGCTGTGGACATTGTATTTTGACGGAGCAAGGAGTAAAGTTGGAGCTGGAGCAGGGATATGCCTAATATCCCCACAGAATGAAAAGTTATTGAGGTATTTCTGATTCCAATTTGCGTGTTCAAATAACGAGGCTGAATATGAGGGATTAGTCCAAGGCCTCAACCTAGCAGAACGAATGGGTGTCAAGCAATTGATTGTGTTCAGAGATTCAGAACTGGTAGTTAATTAGGTCCGAGGAGTCTCAGCAGCAAAGAATATCCGCATGAGATCCTATCGGCATTGAATCTGGGACCTTATAGAAAGTTTTGAAGCTTTCAACATCCTGTCCATTCCCCGAGCATAGAATGGCGATGCAGATCGCATGGCGGTAACCGGTGCTCAGTTTGATCCTGTCTCCGACTTGCTTCAGAACAGATATTCAGTGCGAGTGCTTGTTAGACCAGCAATACCTGATAATGACCAAAGTTGGCAAGTCTTTGAGAGCGATGAACACATCGCCTCATTTATTCAACACTCAGAGGAATTTGCCGATCAACTCCAACCAAAGATCGCTGAGGCCTACGAGGGACAAATTATGCAGCTGAAGTCAAATAAGCTTCCGAAAGGATTGGTTACTCTTGAAAATTTCTTCGATTGTAGTGACACCCGAAATGATAAACAAAAGTTCGTGGCGGAAAAGGGTAATTATGAAAATCTTTGGTTTTCCGATGATAGGAACCTTCGGGTCGGAAAAGATGTCTCACAGCAAGATAGAGAAAGGCTTATCAATTTCTGTGAGAAATATGGAGTAGTGGCCTGGTCCTACGATGATCTGGAAGGTTATGATCCTAGTATCATTCAACATACTATTGAGCTAACAGAAGGTGCGAAGCCAATCCGACAGAAACAGCGGCCAGTCAACCCTAAAGTTGAAGACTTGATGGCACAAGAGCTAACCAAGCTCATTGAGTCGCGTATTGTCTTCCCAATTAAACATAGTACTTGGGTATCAAATCCGATACTAGTCCGAAAGAAGAATGGTGATATCCGCTTATGCGTAGATTTCTGAGACCTAAATAAAGCATCTCTGAAGGACCACTATCCATTGCCTTCTATGGAGTCAATCCTCCAAACTGTCGCGGGATCGGAAATGTTCTCTCTACTGGATGGCTTCTCTGGCTATAACCAGATTCGAGTAAAAGAGGAAGATTAGCACAAGACTACGTTCACCACCAAGTGGGGGACATTTGCATATGCTAAAATGCCTTTTGGTTTATCTAATGCAGGGGCAACCTTCTAGAGAGCTATGGACGTCGTATTTAGCGAACTGATCAATAAGATTATCCTAATCTATTTGGATGATCTTACTGTGTTCTCCAAATCTAAAGATGATCATTTCGATCATTTGGAGTTGGTGTTTCAAAAGTGCCAAGAGTTCGGGATTTCCTTAAATCCGAGGAAATGTGTGTTCGGTGTACCTCAGGGTAAGCTGTTGGGACATGTTGTGTCGAAGGAAGGTATTTCAATTGACCCAGAACGAGTAAAGGCAATAAAGGAGCTTCCTCTCCCGGTAAATAAGAAAGGTGTCCAGTCTTTTCTGGGCAAAGTAAATTTCGTCAGTAAATTTATTTCCGATTTTGCGAGAATAATTAAGCCGATCACCCTGATGCTAAAAAAGGATCAAATTTTCAAGTGGACAATGGAGGCGAGGGAGGCATTTGAGAAGGTCAAGGAAGCGATCTCCTCAGCCCCGGTGTTAATTAATCCAGATCAATATAACGATTTTATAATGTATGCCTTCAGTAGCAAGTCCAGTATCGCTACTGTTCTGACTCAAAAGGATAGAGAAGGAAAGGGAGAGCATCCAGTTGCGTTCTATTCCCGAACCTTAAAGGAATATGAGGTGAATTATAACTTCGTTGAAAGACAAGCTTTCGCAATAGTAAAGGGACTTAAAAAGTTTCGCCATCTAATTTCCTGTAGCAAAGTCCTGGTATATGTCGCACATTCTAGTGTGCGGGAATACATCATGGAGGGAGAAATCACAGAAAAAAGGGCTAATTGGATCACGAAGATCCTGGAATATGACATCGAGGTCAGGCCTACCAGGACTATTAAAGGCAGAGGACTGTGTGAGTATATGCCACAAGATGAGGAGATGTCTACTAAAGAGGAACAACTGGAGCTTGTCCTGATAAATGTATCAGGATCAGAGGATGGTTGGCTGGAAGATAGAATGAGCTTCATGCAAACCGGAAAGTACCCGCCAGGCCTCTCACCCCAGAAAAGAAGGTATTACCGACTCTAGAATTGCAGATACACACTGATAGAAGGAGTCATTTTCAAAAGGAATTTTAATGGTGTGCTCCTACGATGCGTCACTTCAGGGGAGGTGCAGAAGATCCTCGACGCATTTCACAATAGCGACGAAGGTGGACATTTCTCCGCTAAAACTACTGCCATCAAGATCTTACGGGCTGGATATTACTGGCCTACACTTTTCAACAATTCCTACTCTTTGGTAAAGACTTGCAAAAAATGTCAGTTATTCTCCGACAGAAGGAAGAATTCAGCAATGCCCCTCAAACCTATCGTGGCGGATGAACCATTTGCGCAATGGGGCCTGGACTTTATCGGGATGATCAACCCGGTTTCTAGCTCCGGACATAAATGGATTTTAACAGCTACGGACTACTTCACGAGGTGGGCGGAGGCCGTTCCCCTTAAGGAGGCGACGAAGGCTGAGATTGTAGACTTCCTCGAGGCTCTGGTGACAAGGTTCGGCCCTCTGAAGACAATTATTTCAAACAACGCTAGAGCATTTGTAGGCACAAAGGTATGTCACTTTGCATTGAAAAATGGCATATTCCTTAAAACATCTTCAAATTACTATCCACAGGGAAATGGCCTAGCCGAGTCAACAAACAAAAGTTTAGTCCGACTCCTCAAAATGGTTGGCTCAGAACACCAGAGGGAATGGCACAAAAATCTCTGAAAAGCACTCTGGGCCAACCGCATAACTCCTAAACAAGTCCTCAAGACTTTGCCCTATGAGCTAGTATATGGGAAAGAAGTGCTGCTACCTATCTCTATGGAGATTCCGGCGATACAGTTGTTGAAATCTCTTGAGATAGAACAAAATAATGCCATGGAGGTTCGGCTTGCCGAACTATTGGAAGTACAGGAAAAAAGGGAGAATTCCCTAAAAGCCATGACAGGCCGTCAACAGGTGGTCAAACGGTGGTTTGACAAAAAGGCTTCCGACCAAGGCCTAAAAAGTGGAGATTTAGTGCTAAAATACGACAGCAGGGCTGCGAAGCCAGGTCAGCATGGTAAGTTCGATAGCCTATGGGAAGGACCCTTCAAAATCATTCGGTGCATGCAACACAATGCCTTCGAGCTGGAAAATATGGAACAAGAGCCTCTAGGAATCCCGGTTAATGGGATTCACCTTAAATTGTTCCATTAAGCGTCAAGACCTACCCTGTACAGTTGTAGATAGCGTTTTTTCTTTTTTTCTTCCTGTTTTTGGCCTATCCTTTTGCTAAAATCAATTGACTTGCTACGCATTCGCTTATCATCGTTAATGGGTAAAGCACCGAAGTTTCTTAAAACGCAAAAAATATGCTCGTAAACAGAGACAAAACATACAAGATTGGCAAAACCCAGAAAAATTGCACGCAGAAACAAACAGGAGCATAGATTACACAACAAAAAGAAACGTATATATTTATATACATGTTCCTGAGTTACAAAATGGCATGAATGCCGATTTTCAAAATATACAAAGTATTAGAGCATATATATATATGTTGGCCTTTTATTAGGCCGATACGAAGTAGGAGGATTACATCAACAAACACCAAGGCAAGGGGACCATCTATCCGTAGGAGTGGCTAGCAGCAACCGACGCATTCAAGACAGCGTCCGCTTCTTCCTCATCAACAGGTTCCTCAGCGGCACTGGCAGCATCATTAAGCGTGGCTGTCATCGGTGGTGGATACACCAAGTTCCTGAAGTCAGTATACCACTCTACATCGTAGAAGGGTATCACGTTGTAACTCCTAAACAGGAAGTGAAGAGCTTGAGTAACCCTTTGCTGGTGCTGAACACGGGTCTGTAGGCAGAATCCGCTCAGGAATGGGTGCCAAACGACAACAGCTTCTTTTTTCGATAAAGCGGCGCAGGTCGCCGGCTGTTGGCAGGCCTATCCCGTATGCAGCATGGGTGACAACCTCACCGAGCCCATTCAAGTACTTCTTCGGGAAGATTTCTTTGACTAGCTTCAATACAAGTGGCCGAGGGACACAAATGTCCAGCATAGACGCTACAAAGTGTGAGCACACATCAGTGTTCACCCGATGCTTATCTTCATACTCAACACAGTCCTTGCCAAGAACCCACTTGATGGCTACTAGAACCAGTGAGTGTTTGTTCTTCATCATTCTCTTAAGCCTTCTGGTAGAGATCTCACCTACAAACGTTGTTTGTGATTTGAAGGAGGTTAGGCGAATAGGAGTATCCATCTCTCCTAGCACTATTCCTAAATCGGCTGAGTAATGCCGAAATCTTCTCACCACCTAACCTATGAAAAGACTTGCTTTGCAGTATTCTACTTGCCTATCACTTCTTGGGCACAAAGTGCGTATGTTCGCTATCTACTGGCCTATTTATAGAAAATTGACAAGACGTATGCCAATCCGCCCGTAAGCAACGTGATGTATATTGGCCGCGATCTCGATGGTCGAGTCTGTGTTTGTTCACGTTTTGGGCTGGCACACGCGTGGTAGCACGGCTCAAGGCATGCTTAATTAAATCAAGTTAATTAATTGAGCTTTAAAAGGGTGGCACTTGTTGATGAAGCGACATATGGCCGTATGCTATGGTGTCAAATCTCAAGCACATCCCAGAGCCCGAGGTGATATTTGTATCTCTTTCAGGCGGTGATCGTTTGCTTGGCGTAATCATTCCGGCCAAGGATATTAATTACCGGTACATGCTAACCCAAGGTGAGAAGGCCAGTTGCAAGCTCAATTTCCAAGGAAATCAGGGCGTATCACAGGATTTTTTGAAAGCAATGATGAAATCCGGCCACCTCGGAAAAGCAATCAGCTCATCTTGCACGAGTTGTGGAGTTAACGGTACATGCTGAATTAAATGTAAAGGGCTCGCGCTCGCCTACCACCTTGAGAAAAGTTGCTATTATTGCATGAAAACGCTTATTGTTCCTAAGTTTTTTTCCAAAAGCTAAAGAGTGCGCGAAGTGTTTTCTATCTGTATTTTCAGTACAAGCGTATTCAAAGGCCAGAGAACCTTCAAGTTCTGCCGCGAAGAAAAATGGCGGAATCTTCAGCTCAGCCAGCAGAGGAAGGGATTAGCCAAGAACTGTATTCGGCTATTCGTTCTTCGGCCGAGGTTTACGTATATGATGATGTAGCGTATGCCATGCCTGGTATACCCCAGAAGGTGAAAAGACCCAACACAGAGGAGCTGGAGAGGCTTAAAGAGTGGAATAACCCAAAAAAGGTTAGAGAAAAGTGGGCTAATATCTACGACCCAAAGCTTGCTAAGAACCTTAAATCTCTTAGAGAGGCGGCTTGCGCAAGGTTATCAGCGCCAGGGGTGGACCAAGCAACAGAAAGTAGAGTCTGGTATAGCGGTCTTCCACAATACATGGTCCCATTCATGCACTATTGCCCGAAGGTGGTCGACGCAGCTGTTCAACGCTATAATCCAAAGACCCACTGCATTGAGGGTCGCAATTTAAGGGTTCATATCGGCCCCCGGAAGCCATCGTGCATATGCTATGCATTCCTGACCCCAGGACAAGAAAGGAGAAAATCAAACAGTTCAGCCCAAACAAAGGGGAAAAGATATGGAAAAGGATGAGAACCAGCTCCGATTTCCTATTAGAGGAGACTAGTAGGAAGGGTGTTGCGTCCGCTAAGGCACCGAGCATCCCATTGTTGTGCGGTTCATTTCGTGATGACCTCCAAGACCCCATATCCATGCTGGCATTTGTTTGCGGCCGTGATTCCAATGAGAAGATCGAGGCTTTTCAGCTGGGCCCTGCAATACAGTTTCGCAGGCAGCGTGAACTTTTCTGGTATGATTTTGTCGAGTTCATGGTCGAAGAAATGATACAGCAAATGGAGAATTATCAGGTGGAGAAGAAATTTAGATTTCTTTCCTACCTGGTCCACATGTTCCTGCATCAGAATCCAGATTTTTTCGCCCGATTCATCCCACTATCAATTTTTGACGAGCAGAACAAAAGAAAGCCGGTATCTACATGGACACCCTACCTTTCTGCAACATATGACTACTATGCCTTCGCGGACTATTTCATAGCCCCGGTCCTGAATGATTTGATCGGAGAGGGTGATATCGTCCGGCTTAACACGGAGCAAACTGGATTTCTACAAGGCTACACCCCCGCTTGTGACTGGTTCCTGGGCAAGGATTTCATGATCCTTCGAATGAGGGGCTTTATTGGCAGGTCTTTCCTGCTCCCGGCTTGCCTCACCGATAGAGTGCTCACGCTGGAGGTTTACCAGCAGGTATGCGTCATTGATTTCATGTTTTGTAGCAGTGAAAGTGTCAAGAGGAAGGGATTCTTCACTTGCCCAAAGAGTTTCAAGTCAATAACGCTTGCCAAAAAGCGATCGTATGAGCTGCTAGGGGACAAGCTGGCACACCTGGGGCTAGTATTAGTAAATGATAAGTGAGATTACAACCCTTTCAATGACCTACCTAAGCCGCATATGAAAGTTCCACATGTTCCCCGACCATATTGGGAGAAGTGGCGAAATAATCAGACTGATAAAGATGAAGATCTGGTTGAATTGGCACAAATCCCTATGCCAGATACCAGGGGGCCATGGCACAAGTTCTACTTTCCAGTGGCCATGGCCAGGGACAACCTTCTGATAGAGCACAGCATGCTTAACAAGTTGAAAGTGGACGAGGAATGGAGCGATGAAAAAATAAAAGCTTTCTGGAGATACCGCCAGGAAACAGGGCAGTTGAAAGCTCCTTACAATCAATTGAAGGACGACCAAGAATTTGAAAGATACTGGGATGAAGGCCATCCCAGCCCGACCTCCAGTGCTAACAAGAGCAAAGCAGAAGGATCCGATGAGCAGGAGGAAGAGACGGCGATATCTTCAGAGGAAGGCGATGCCCCCGGGCATCCCGCCTATGTGGGCACTAATGTGCGCTTTAACATATCAAGGGGCTTGCTTACCTGCACATGGGCCGCTAAACTGGTCAGGCTAGTGCCCCAGCAGAAGGATCCGACTGCCGAGGTTAGTGAGTGTCCCCCCGCGAAAAGGCAATGCACGGAAAGTGTTATTGGGACAGTTTCACATGAACCGACCGAAGGGGAAACACCCGCTGCTAGTCAAATGCTAGAGGTTGCGGGTGAGTCTCAAACGATCCCGATGCCACCGCCGACCAGTCAGCAGGTACATCTCGCTCCTTCCTCTCTTACATCTCATTCTTTCGCATCCGTCCCTGCTCAATTAGCAACTCCTGCCCTTCGTCCGAGCCCTCCACCCTCTGTTTCTGACCCATCTTATTCCGTTGGATTTGCCCAGTATTCGCAAGCCCAACTGTTTATTATCACCCCTCCGAGCATGCTAACGCCTACTGCCGCCACCTAGACTTTCCTCACCTCGCTTTCTGAAAGTATTCCTCCCATCGGCCCCCACTCTTTTTTTGAGATGCTTACAGATCCCTTCCCACTACAGCAAACCGAGCCCCAGGCAACGACTCTTTTTCCTCGGCCAACAGGCCTTACGACTGAATCTCTGGTTCAGCCGTTGCAAATATCTAGCCATGCTGATACCCCCAGGCTAAATTATGGAATGTGCCACACTTTTCTCTGCAAACCGTCACCCTCCAGAAGAAACAAATGCGCGCGCCTATGAAAGTTACCTATCCCTACGCCCTGCCTTCTGGTGTTCCCTTCGTAGGTGGGCTGGTTTCATCACCAGCTGAGTTCATTACACAGATAGATTGTGCGAAGGAAGCATGCGCAAATAGAATGAAGCGACGAAGGGAAAAGGATGACAATGCCCCCACCGAGCCGAGTACAGGCTTTGTATGACGAGGCCCACCAAGAATTAAAGTTTGCAACTATGTACCCAAGGATAAACAAGCCCCACGGAGAAATGCAACCAGAGGACTGATATTTATGCTGTCGGACTGGACATGAAGATAGCCCGGCCATAAGATAAAGTCGAAATCATGGAGGAGACACAACGGGTGGTCACTTCTGACTTCCTAAAGACTGGTTGCCAGTTAAAGAAGAAAGATGAACAGCTTAAGGCAGCCAAAGACAGGGTGAGTTTTCTAGAGGCAAAGGAGAAATCCTTAGAGGCGGATATCGCCCGAATGACAGAAAGGGCGCTAACAGTAGAAAATGAGAGAAACAGGCTTCAAGGTGAAATTGCAAAGACCCAAGTAGCCGACCCAGCCGTATTAAAAGAATTACAGAATCAAAACTAAGTAGCGCGACAGAGCCTACGATCGATGGAGGAGGAGCTTGAACATTTCTGCCTTGAGTACAGTCAGAAGCTGGCAGAGAAAGGTGAAGAGATGGAACACCTACAAGAGCAGTATCAACAAAAGGTACGGGAAAAAGAGGCCGAATTCAAAGGTTTGAAGACTAAACTGGAAGTGGAGCTCCGAGAAACAAAGACCAAGCTAGAAGATGAGCTCCGAGAGACAAAAGCTTCATTAGAAAAGCAATCGGCTAACCACTCTAGAGCTGAACAAAATTGGCATAAAGAAATGAGCAACTATGCAGAGCAGTTGGCATCTGAGAAAAAGAAGAAGGCAAAATTTGCCGAGGCCCTCATTTCAAGAGACACGGAGATTTTTTCGCTTAAGGCCTCTCTGCTACCAGCCCCTGCCCAACCTGATATCATCCCACTGGTCAGGAAATTGTACATTTCTCACTGGGAGAAAATCAAAGCCTTCTGCCTAAATCTGCAGCCTACCCTCCGGTTCATCGACAAGGCATTAAAACTCAATCAGGAGGTCCATGACACAATGAAACAGTTCCCGCGTTTCATCTTGGAAAAGGTGCCCGAGGCAAGGGACTTGCTAAATAAGCTATACTCAGTCTTAGACAAGATCCTCGCCGGGGCAGGTATCGAAGATAGGGACACCGCAGCTCAAACAGCAAATAGATTCATTCATTGCCACTCCGCTTTCCAGCGCACTAAGGCAGTAGCGACTTTTCTAAACAAAGTGTTGGATGGCATTCGAGGGAGTTTCTCTGAGTTGGGCAGGTTGGGATTGCCATCTCCATTTCTTGAGGATGGCACTATTGCCATGGCTACGCAGATTACGGAGATTATTGAGCAGAAGGAGAATGATCCGGAGGCATTCAAGGAACTCGGCAGCCCCCCAACAGCAGCAGATATTGAGGTAATCATTCATCCACTCTCTCAGCTGTTTTTCCATATCCAAGCAGGCATTGGCCTGCCAGACGTGCTGCCTCATAAGGAAGCTATTGATCTCTGTGGGGCACAAGAGAATTTGCGCAGCATGGCAAAGCTGTCCGAAAATGAATGGGTGCCTTTGTAGGCTGCACTTTCAAAGCTCTAACTCCATTTGCCCTATAGATGAAGGCTCTGGTCTATGGAACCAGAGAGTTTTTGGGTTCTCCGTTCCTTATCCGAAACGCCCTTGTTAGTCGCCAAAAGCTGTTGAAATAATGTTTCAAGCAGCTCCCTTCGGGTCCCCTTTTTGCACATGTTCATGCGCTGGCCTGTGCGTCTCCGCGTTTCTTCGGCTTCCCGACAGGTTTTGATCTTTCACTTTGTGCATTCCTCGCTTCGCAACTTTGGCAAGCGGCTCCCCGTTCGGCTCCTGAGATGCTGCGCTGGGCGCCCACGTGTCTCGCCTACGGGGTTTTTCATTTTTTATTGCTTTGTGTTTCCTTCGGGTTGCTAAGCCTTCCATAAGGGTCTATTACTCCTAGGGTTCATCGAGGGGCCCACATCTTTGTACGTGGCGGTGTATCACAATCTTTCCCTAGCAAGAATAGAATATGCTGCAACGGGCTGCGAAAGATTTCTATTGGCCTTCTTTCTTTCCTGGTGGGACCTACCTTCACTCACGTGTCAACGGTTCGCAGTTTTTAAAATAACAGCAGGGACAAGAGCACCACGGGCTGTGAAATATGGCCACGCGTCTTTCGCCACCCGGTTCATGCGGCCTTTCCCCGTTTTCAAAGTAGCCTCAGTCCCCTGAACACGTGTCACTTATCCGCAAGCTCTCAATCGATGGAGGAGGAGTTTTCATTCGGGCCGCGATTTGCTGCCACGTTCCTTACATTGATTATCAAAGCAAGCTATGTGATGGCCGAGCGGGATAGTGTCATTGACTGCTGCTCGCCATGGTTCTCTAAAGCGGTGGGCGGCACTCGTCGCTTCGAAGCCTGGTTGGGACCACTGCCATCATTACAAAGGGCACGCCTGTAACTGACCAACTGGATGCTGTGCTCTGACTGGTTTCTCTCATAACGGCATTGGGAATATTCTTATTCGTGCATCATTACAGGAGATTGTGGAATCTTTCTGTTACAACTCTCCAGGCGGTGGGATTTTTCTCTCTGGCTATATATACTCTCTCTGTTGAGGGAAAAGGGTCCAAGATTTTTAGGAAGAATACTGGTTTTAGCAAGAGACGCCAGGCCTCTTTTGCATGTTTATTCGCAAGAAACTTTCAGACTGTGCCTATTGTTCGGCCTTTCTTTTTTTCATGTCTTGATTAAACTGTGAACTGTGCTTTTTATTGTCTTAAGCATTTCATTTGAGGAGACTTCTATATATTGAATGCAAACTTGCTGGTCTAAATCATGTCTTAATGACTCTTCTTAGCAGTGAGAATGTATGCGATATTGTTTTATGTCAATTAAATAAATTGTTTATGCTAATGCTTTAAGTTTCCGATGTTTTGGAATATAACAATGACATTCAGGCCCTTGAGTCTATGATTTATCGTGCCTATCAGTAAGCTTTGGCGCATCGCCTTAGATTAATATTTGTTTCATTATATCTGCTTCCTTTTCCCTTTCCAAAACCCATTATATAGAAGAAGTCGGCTTCTTTAAAATCCGGAGGTCACTCAGTTTGGCGCAAAGGGGTCCCCCTTGAACTGAGTTTCCCATAAAGGCACTGTTATCTCGTCAATTTTTGGCGTCAACATTAACCTTTCATAAACATATAAGAGCAAGCTTGGGATGTGGATGACATGTCTTAAGTTGACTCGCATGTGACATACTCATTCATGATGTAGCTCAATTAAAAAACATATGACTTGGCACAGGGCTTTCCATGTTGGTTCTCATGTCTTCTTAGCATTTATCATTGGCCACTTTAAATCAATTTCTCATAGTGATGGTGTAGCAACCACTTTAAAATGGGGGCACCCATAGATGACATCTTTTGACAAAATTTCATGGCATGATTTTTCTTTTTTCTTATGACATTTCCTCTTCTTGGTGGTTTCATTGGGTTTGAATCCTTCCAAGAGTGTGCAATCAATTGGCATGGCATGATGCGAATGAGGCATCCCATGGGAAACAATCTGAAACCTTGACTTGTCCTCTCTTGGAGACAATAGGCACAATACTCCCTAAGAAGAAAACCTTACATGAATAAAGAAAAATCCCCTTCAACAAAATCTTTGCATGACATTCAAAAATATTTACAAAAATCATTTTTATTGTGGTTCCTTATCAAAGTTATCAAGAGGGTAACTTTGGTATGGTTTGTATAATGGGAAGCTAACACACTAGCATAACTTTCTAATTATACAATGGGAAGCTGACACACTGGCATGACTTTCTAACTAAACCAATTCTTTGGGACAACTCACCCCATGGATGACCTAATGTTTCATGGCCCTAGAGTGAGCACATCTTTGATCCATGTCATTTTCATTATTTATTTTTCTTTTAGTTCTTGGAATTGCATGATCGTGTATCCTATTTTGCTACAAATCATCCACCTTGTGTGTGTCATTTTGTGCTTATGTTGGTTTGACTTAGGAGCTTGGATCCTAGGGGCTTGACTGATGCCTTAATCTTTGTCATCCTTTGACATCCACATTGGTATGATTTGACCCCTTTTAAATGTCTACTTTAGCATGAGTTTGAAGCAAGTTCATCCTCTCACTAAAGTGGGGGCTAACTATGGACACATAAAAGTATCCCTTTTTTTTGTTTAATTTGGGCATAATTGATGATAAATTGGACTTAATGAGGCCTTGATTTAGTGTTGTGAGGTGTTTTACACATCCACATTAGGTCTTGGGCCCTTGTGAATTGAATAAAATGCATGTGTTGTAAAGAATTGTAAATGACTTTCACACTTTTCTAGACTTTTATTGGTCCTTTCCTCTCTACTTTTGAATTAAATATTATTTTAATTCAAAAGTTAGCATTTCCCTCTTCTTCTATAATTAAATAATTATTTCAATTATTTAATTATTCATTAGCTTTTTCTCTTTATAATTAAATAAATGTTATATTTATTTAATTATTTATCCTTTCTTTATCTCCCCAATTAAATCATTATTTTAATTATTTAATTATCCCTTCCCTCTCCATTAAATAATTGTTTTTAATTAATGTTTAACACTCCACCTTTCCTCTATAGTTAAATAATTATTTTTAATTATTTAATTATCCAATTATTTTTTCTCACCTTTCTCTTTAAATAAATAAAATTAATATTTAATTTTTTTCTCCTATGTTGGCCACCTAAATTAAATAATCATTATTATTTCTCTTATCACCTCTTTGTCTATGTTGATCTTATCTTCCACCTCAAGTCTTTATCTATCCATGTCTTTCTTCTCTCAATTAACCTCTACCCTTGATTAAGTTATTTTCTAATTTAGTCTTGGCCCTTGATCGTGATCCTTATTCTAGCCACTCCTTTATAAAAGGAGACCTTTAACCCTAATTAATTCACCTAATAATTTAATTCACCCATTCATTCATCATTCATCCATATTGTCAAATCAAGCAAGCTAGGGTTAGGTCATTTAGAGAGCATTCAAGACCACTTCTAAGGAATTCAAAAGCAAGATTCTTTATCCATTGTTGCAGCAATTCAAGATCCTTCATCATGATAAGTATCTAATTGAATTTTTTCATATTTCATGCTTTATTATCTTATTTCATCATTTTGGTTTAATTACCTAAATAGGGTTTGAACAAGGCAAACCCCCATCCCTTAACAATCAACATTTCTCTTTCTTTCATTATGTGTTTGTAGATTTAGGTGCTTGGATGGCTTAGAAATGATTGAAGAATATGTCTCAAACTTGTTAAAGTTATCTCCCTATTGGCAATGTCAAAATCTACACAAAATGTCACCAACAGTGCTAAAAATTAGGGTTTTGGATCCGGACACCTGGGTTATAGATTGAGTAGGTCGGGAGCTTTAGATTCCATTTTTTGAGTTTTTAGAAATTCCAAAATGGACTAATTCACCTAGAGTGGTGAATGAGTCCCACTTTACCTATTTTCTGGAGATCTTTGTAGATTTGGATACCCATTTGGCTGAAACAAGCCTCGATATAGTTTTCTGGAACTAGGACTGATTCACCTAGAATGGTGAATGAGTCCCACCAGGCCTAAAAAATAGCATTTTCAAAATTTCAGAGTCATTTCCAATCCTCAACAAGTTTACAAGTTCACACATTCAATTTTACAGCTTTCTGTTTTGTTTTACTTGCATTTCTATTCATCTTTCTAGTTCCTTTTGCATACAACACTATATTTTCAAACATCTTGCATTTCTTTAGTTTTCATTCAATAATTGATCTATTTTATCAGTTTTTTGCATTTAGCACATTACATTTAGATACATTTCATCCATATTACATTAATCTTAAGTGTAGACCTTGCCCATTTTGGCCCATCTTTCTCCTTTTAGGTGAAAAACCCTAGAAGGGCTAGAAAGACCTTGGGTTCCAAGATCTTTGTTTACAATATGTATTCTTATATGTATGTAAGATTGTATCTACATATGTACATGTATGCTTGTATGTATGGAGGATCATATCTACATATGTATTATGCTTTTATGTATGTAAGTATTTATGTATGTCTTTAGAGGTAGGGAAAATTTTAAGAGAGAGAGAGTTGTCTAGGTAGGGTGGGAGGGAGAGACCTGAGAGAAAGAGAGAGGTGGAGAGGTAGTGAGAGAGAGGGGGTGGAAGGGAGAGTATAAGAGAGAGGGAGTGGGAGAGAATGAGTTGGAGTGAGAGGGACTTAGCTAGGTAGGGTGGGAGGGAGAGAGAGAGATAGAGGGGGGGTGGGAGAGAGAATTGAGAGAGAGGGAGAAAAAGATAGAGACAGAGACAAAGGAGGGGAGAGAGAGATAGGGAGGGGGAGAAAGAGAGAGTTATGTAGGTAGGGTGTGAAAGGGAGAGACCTCAAAGTGTGAAGGGGGTGAGAGGGAGAGACTTGGGAGATAGGTAGTGAGAGGGAGTGTGAGAGAGAGGGAGTGGGAGAGAGAGGGAGTGTTAGAGTGAGAGAATTGAGAGAGGGAGAAGGTGTGGGAGGGAGTGACCTAAGAGAGGGAGAGATAGATGGGAGTGGAGTGAGAGGGACCTATCTAGGTAGGGTGGGAGGATTAGATAGAGAGGGGGGGAGAGAGAGAGAGTTACCTAGATATGGTTTCAGAGA